>JAOTQW010000033.1:6183190-6196236 GCA_026260075.1 Sisor rabdophorus | reverse complement strand
ATTTAGAGTCACCAATCAACCGAATGCACATGTTTTTGGACTGTGGAAGGAAACCATAGTATCCTACTGGTGTTTAAATGTAATGGTATAACATTTTATTTTTAAGTAAAGATTTTTTTTACACATTATCGGACCCCAAAACTCAGCATGTTGCAAAAACAGCTTTCTGTTCATTCTAGTTAGTGAAAAGTTACACTTTGGGTATTAAATATCAAAAGGTATAAATATGTATCTTTTTGGACAAGCGAAAGTGTTAGATGATTCTTTCATCTCTACTCATTTTTAGCAGATCACCATGTACAAAAAACACAAGCAAGTAAAGCATGTTTTTTGGACTTTTTTTTGGTAAATAGATAGTTTGTCAATGAACAGTAATAGAATAAATATACTCCAATATAACTCTAGTAGGATTAATCTAATCCAATCTAATCTAATCTATCACATGTACATGTTATTTTTTTAAAAACGTATTTGCGAACTTTTAATATGAAATACCTCAATTCGTAAAACCGGAAGTCATCGCTAAGTCAGCTGACTCGTGCAGATGACTGTTGACAGTCTCAGAAGTAGGAAGAAGTTTAGGAAAACTTAAATATAAATGACAAAAGGTTGCTTTTTACCTCCCCTCTACTGAAAATAGCTTAAAAATGGCTTCTTTTATCTTTTGTGGTCCGAAAATGGCAGCATGTATGTTGGTTTTGAGCATGTGGGGAGTCATTATGCTGGTAAGGAAATACAGTCATGCTTGTTTTAAGAAACGTTAGTTGTTGTAATAAAAATTTTCAAAGTTTTGTGAAAAAGTGAAGCACTATTGAGGTTCTAATGTTTATTATAGGCTGATTGATTAGATGGTGAAACCCGGGCATCAGTGTTTCCTAATCCTATCATTCTCTCTGGATTTCCTGTTTTAGGCAATGCTGGGGATTTTCTTCACCATTCATTCGGCTGTGCTGATTGAGGATGTGCCTTTAAAAGAGGAAGACCTTCAAGACCTGTAAGTTCTTACTACGTGTTACTTACCAGATCCCTGTGCTTCAGAAGCTTTGTGGTGTGTTTAAAAAAAATGTATTTATAAATAAATGTGGGGGGGGGGGGCGCTCAATAGTTCAATTCCCAGCACCACCGAGTTGCCACTGTTAGTCTCCTGGACAAAGCCCCCGGCTGCCCAGTTTAAAAGAGATCAACGTCGCTCTGGATATGTAATGTAAAATGTATTACAGTTATCTTTGCTAAGGAAATCTTAAATTCCTTAAGCATGATGCCAACCAAGACCTTGATAGGTAGATCTGAAACCTACCGGTAGATTTGTTGCCAGGTTGGAGCTTTAGGCTGCAGTACACCGGCTCTGGACACCCCTGGCCTAGAGGAAAGAAGGCACGTTGTAGCAGTCGTGATTTAATTTTTTATTGACAAAACATTTTTTATAATCATATACAGCAAAAGCAAAATTTTCCAGCATGTAAAAAACTACATCAATAATTTTAGCTCTTTTTTTAAATGAATTCATTTATTCATCTTCTAAACTCACTTATTTCCTATCTCGGGATCACAGAGTCTATCCAAGCGAACACATAGAGTGAACGGCAGAAACAAACAACCACACACACTCACTCCTCTGGGCACTTTAGAGTCACCAATCAAACGTTTTGGGACTGTGGGAGGAAACCGGAGTATACAGAGTGCACAAGAGCAGAACATGCACAAAAAGACCTCTTGCCCGAGAGTCGAACCCGGGACCTTCTTGCTGTGCCAAGAACGACTATGCCACTTAATAATTATTTAATTTACAATATAGAGCTAAAAGTCAGGTCTAAAGAAGATGATCAGTTTGCAAAGCTATTTGTTGTGTAATTTATTAATGGCTTAATGAAATTATCTGAATATTAGTAACCAGGTGTGTTGGATTGTTTTGTTTTTTTTGTTTGTTTTACAGTCAGAACCCACTGCAGAACGCTTATGCCGCTTACAACCAAGTTGGCTACAACTGTTTCATCGCTGCCGGAATCTATGTGCTGATTGGATTCGTGTCCTTTATTCAGGTGCGACTGAATAAACGCAACGATTATCTTGTGCGTTAGCACCATCTGCTGGCTGGACCAATGCAGGCCCTTAAACGCGACAATTACTGTAGTTTCTTTCAAAAATGTATTGATTTTAAAGAAGAAAATTGAAAATAGGATTTTTCATTTAAAACTGCATGTTTTCCTGGGTCTGTTGTCTATGTAAAGCATTCTCTGGTTTAGACCTTTTGACAAAAGCTTCTGTGTGGAAATGAGTTTCTGAAAAAAGAATTATTGTACTAAGTTATTCTTGTGCCTTAATGTCATTATATTTTCTTATTTTAATCCAACTGCCTTAACAATTAAAAAATCCTTTAAAATGGGGCACAGCAGATGAATATTATTTATATCTACATAAATACAAATTAAACTGATGTATCTTCTATGTAAGCCATTGTAATTAGTATGACAAATAAAACGGTAGTGTTTATAGTTTGCAGTTTCTGACTGTAAAATTTTAGTCTAACAAAAGTAAGATAAGCACGTACATTTAACAGTATGTTCTGGTTTCTATAAGCTTCTAAAATGTCCCTTTTCATACCAGCTATCAAATGTACCTAACTGATTTCATTTTGATCTTAAGAAATGCAACATCAAATCTTCTTCTCACATCCCTCTATATCGTAGTGCTGTTCTCTATTAAGCGAGACACAGATGGAGAGACCGTGCGTCCAAATTCTCATTCTGCTTCAGACTGTTCTTTTTACTGCCCTTCGGTTTCTGCTTGAAGTTGTTAATTGTCTTTTAGTCTGCTTACTGAGTGATGTACTGGTAGCTGAGCATGGAAAGTAGGGCAGAGACCAAAATAGAGATCAACTGTAACAATTCTAACAAGTATAAATAAAGTACTATAGCACAAGATGTTAGCCATGAAATGATTTCTAATTTAACCTGCCTAATCTATTTCTTTATAATAGGTTATAGGCTACTGAATTACTAAACAGATTAAGCACGTTCTTGATTCCATCATGTTTTTGAATTCAGTCATCCCATAGCCAACATCTTCCCTCTGTATTTCTGCTGTATTTGTTCTAATTGATGTGGAATGATCTCAGTTTAAACAAGACCAGGACACGTAAAGCGTTTTATGGAAGTGTTGACTCACTATGTCTGGCCCAAATGCCACATGACTGCCATCTCCACACACGGCTGGCTTATATCTGGGAGTATGTTTATCACATCGGAATTGTCTTCTGGTGGAGGCTGATGCATGGGACATTATAGATACATTATATTGACAAAAGTATTTACTCAGCCATCCTAATAATCAATCATAAAATCAAGAGCTTTAGAGCAGACGTGTTCTTTGGAGTAACAAATTGCACTTCACCATCTGGCAATCTGATGGATCAGTCTGGTTTTAGCCGTTGCCAAGAGAACGGTACTTGTCTGACTGCATTGTGCCAAGTTTGGTGAAGGGGCGATTATGATGTGGGGTTGTTTTTCAGGAGCTGGGCTTGGCCCTTTAGTTCCAGTAAAAGGAACTCTGAATGCTTCAGCATACCAAGACATTTTTGGCAATTCCATGCTCCCAACTTTGTGGGAACAGTTTGGACCTGGCCATTTCCTCATCCACAAATAAAAACATAAATGGCAGAGTTTGGTGTGGATGGACTTGACTGAGCACAACCTAAAGATAGAACACTCAGACTGAGAGACAGGCCTATTCGTCTAACATCGTGTGACGTCACAAATGCGTTCCGGAAAATGGTCGACTAATATGTATATATGTGAATAAAACTAATTATTTTAGTTTGGGGGTTGAAGAGCATGCATCTTGAAACATTTTAAGAACACAATGAAACACTTTACTGTTGAAGCTGTGGTAGGACTCCTTTAACCTTGTTCCAAATAGTAAATAAATCACATTTTATTCACTGAAATACATGGATAAGTAATGAGGCTTAATCCGTGTCAAATATATTATGGAAGCCTTTAAATAATTTCTGTAATTAACATGACTATAACGACTATATGGTTAAGACAAATGTATAGTTTAATTGCAGACAGTTGTCTGATCTGACAAAACCTTTTTTTCTATGTACAAGCATTAAACAAGCAATTACCATCCCAAATTATTTGCCCTACAAGCAAAATCTGGTCATGAGTATAAACAGCAGATTCCAGCTTCCACTTCATTTTTGATTACTCCAACATCTAACTCGTGTGTAATTAGTTATACAAAGGGTACCAAGGGAAAGTGTTTTTCCTTGCTTTTAATTGTCTTTCTAGATCAATTAACAAAAAAAGCACATGTGTAACAAATAAACTAAAACCATAATAGCAAAAAAAAGAATAATAATGATATTTTCTGTATGGAGATCAAAGTAGGACTGTATGAAGACTCAAGGCATGCAACCCATGTTAAGAACACACAGTGATCTGTCTGTATAGCTTCTGTTACTGCTAGGAGGACTGCTATTTGGCCAGTGAACAGTAATTTACACAAAATACTGACCAGCTGTTTAAAATGTAGCAGTCAATTCCACCAAGCCAAGTCAAAATCTTAAATGATACATCATGACTGCATGACAGACAGAAACTGTTAATAATTACAGTTTTGGGAAGGTTTCAAGTTTACATGAATTCTTATGTATGTAACTGATGATCCATAAACTTTGATGGAGGGAAAGGTCTGGAGTCTGTGAGTGACATCAAGAAATGGCTCTTGGAGAGAATTGACTTTAAGAATGTGACTGAGAGGCACCGTGGTCCTCATCGTCTGGAGGACAGTCTACAAAGTCGGCCAACATGGAAGCCATAGCCTCGTCATCCAGCTGGAAGAAATAGTGAGATAAACTGGCATTACAAAAACTAATAAATAATTACTGAAGTAGCCTCATGATGTAGGTAGTATTTAGAAACATGTCATAGAGTGATTTACTCCAATTTACTCCAAAAGAACATCTGCTTCTTTACTCAAAATTACTGTTGTTTTTCTACACGTACATCAGTTCTTATTAAATACAAATAGCAACACTGCTGGTTCGAAGCTAAAAGTATAGAAGAGTTACCTTTTTCTTCTCACTGCTCTTTTCAGAAACCTCTCCTTCCTCCATGTCCTCCATTTTCCTCTTTGTTCCTCGTGCCTCCTCCTCCTCCTGTGCCACTTCAACCACCTCTTTTTTTGCTGTCTCTACGACTTGCTGTGGTACCATTTCCTCGGACGTAGTTGCTGTGCTGGGATTAGGTATTTTCTCTTGTTCTGCATTTGCACCTGGAATATCAGCTCCGACCTCTAGTGCCCCTTCCTGTTCCTGACCCTCTGGAGGTATCCCAGAATCCTCTGTAGTCACCTCCGACTCTGGTCTGGATCCTTCTCGTTCTTGTGGCTGCACTTTCTGATCAGATGCTTCTGCAGAGGCATTTTCTTCACTTTGTTCTCCCTCTGCCCCAATAACATGAGTCTCTATTTGCTGTTCTTCTACTCCACTTTCATTTCTCTCTACAGCACCAATGTTTTCGATCTCTTCTATACCACCTTTATCTTTTATTTCCCCTTCCTCCTCCTCCTCATAGATGCTTTGAACTGCCTTCATTTCCTCAATTCCTCCTTCTACCAGTCGTTCTCCATCTATTGGAAATGTTCCCACCCCCCTTTCTCCGTGCCCTTCAATCACCCCCTCCTCTACACTAACCACATCTCTCCGATTGTCAACATCCAAAGCATGAATCTCTTCCTCATCGTCATCCTCTTCCTCTTCTTCTTCAATCTCCTCCGCTTCATCCTCCTCTTCATCAAGGTCCAATTCCTCTTCTCCGTAGTACCTATCTTCAGGATATTCACTACTTTCCTCCTCTTCATCTTCAAGGCCTTCTTCCTCTTCCTCTTCTTCCAGGCCATCCTCATCATCATCTTCCTCTCCCAGTTCATCTTCATCCTCAATCCCCTCATCCTCCTCTTCTTCTTCATCTGTGCTGTTAATGTTAATGACGTTCTGGTCCTGCTCATTGGCGGCAATCTGGCGACTAGACTGTACTAGTTGGTTCTGGAGCTGCATGTGTAAGGACAGTCCAAGCTGACCTGGCTGTCCACCTGATGAAGGCTGCATCAACATTTGTTGAAGCTGTGCACCGGCAGGCAATGAATTACCCAGTGCTCCAGAGGATGCTGCAAGGGGCACGGAGTTGGAGTTTAAAGGTGGCACCAGAGAGACCAGCTGCTCTGTTTGACTAGACCCTGGAAAGGAGTTGATGATGTTGGTGTCCGCAGATAGCATCTGATGCCCAATAGCTGTGGGGAGATCGCTAGAGAGTGAGGTTTCAACAGAGCCTGCTTCACCTCCCAGCGCAGCATTTGGCACAGGCATGACACTGCCCTGATGTAGAGTCTGTGTGTTACCAGCTCCTTCCTGCATCTCTAGTATCATGCCTTGAGGCATAATAACCACGCTATCATCTGAATCACTTTCTAGGGAGATCTCCACATCTTCAGGCTCTTCCTTGTCATAGCGCACAAACACTTGTCGCTGGGTTTCAGGTGGGGCGGCCAATCCTGATAGCTCAGCTGCCTGTGCAGGGGAGGAGAGTAGCAACTCGCCTTGGGCTCCAGTTGTACCAACTGGCGTGTTGAGGACAGGAGGACCAAGAGGCAAATGGTTCTCCAAGGAACTCAGGAGTGAAGCAGAGTCTAAACTAAGAGCATGTCTGGCAGCAAAAGAAGGCCCGGGTGCAGGTGCCCCCAAAAGTGTAGGGAGGGAGAGAGTGGGATTCTGTGTAGGGGCAAGGACAGAAGCAGCTGGGGTCGGCTTCACAGTCAGCGGAGTTAATGGAAGAGAAATGGATGGGATACGTGGGTGAAGTAGAGCATTGCATATTGTCAATGCCTCAGCACAGAATGAAGAAACCTAATAAGGCAAGCCAAAAAAACGGATAGCTAAAATATATATATAACTTATCTTTGGAATTTTAGGACTTTCATGTTTCATGGATTAATATAAATTACATGGAAATTTAGGGAAATGTATATAAATTGCATATACAAACTAATGTAAACATTTTATTTGATCATAAGATGACATGGAAGCAAAATAAAAGCACATTTTTAAAATGATTTTATCTGTGTATGTAATGGAGAGGAATGCACAGTGCACGAGTAGGTACGGCCTGAATAGCCCTACAGTGCAGTGTACATATGATTAAGGAAAATACAGGCAAGAAATTAAACTAAAATCACATTAAATCTGGTTGTTTTAACCAAGATTTTTTATTTAACTGCGTTTGATTTTTCTGCTATTAAATAAAATTTAATTTTGTATATTTGCAGTTTACTGCCATGAATTCCTGTAGATTCATGTTAATTCCCACATATTCCTATTCACTCCCATAAATTCCTATTAATTCCCCTAAAATTTTGCAACCCTACATTACTTACAGTGATGTTGCGGTCTTTGCTTCCTTGACTGAACACGCACACAGCACAGGAGAGGGGAGCAGGCCAGCGTGGAGATGGGACGAGTACCAAAGCAAGCAGTAAGGCGTAAAGTTCACAGCGTGGGGCAGCACTGCCATACTGACCACTAATACTGCCCACATCCCAGTTACTGCACTGAGCCTGCTGCTGGAGTCTTACACACAGTGGCACCACCAGCTCCTGCAGTTTCTGAGAGAAACAGAACATGCCTTTAATTAGAATCCTTAGAGGGGTAAGAGAGCAAGAATGATCAGAAATGTCACTGAATTGAGGAAAATAAAACTTCCTACTAAGAGTAGCAATAAAAATAAATGCTCCATTAAAACAAGTTACCGAGAGGCAAAAGAGCCCTCTTAGCTAGTAAATGTATCTATACATTTGCCTACTTCAGAAATAAAACAGTAAAAGTGTAAAATGTGATTTGCATTTAGTTGCTGTTTATTATTAATTTTCATGTTTATTGTTTTAACCAGGATATAACTTTACCTTATGCAGATCCTCTTTTAACAGTGTGCCACTAGTCAAAATGATTTGTCTAAAAACTGCAGTAAAAACAGAATTAATAAAACAGTTTAATGCAATAATTGAATCTAATGAAAGATTTCAAGATATCTTGAAACTTACCTCGTAAAGCTGCATAGCATGTGTCCTGGTTTGCTAATGAATCACCCTTTCTTTGTAGCGAAACTCCTCCTGGATCTCCTACACCCATTCCTTTTGTTCGCCGTGGTCCCGTCTTTCCAGCTGCAGCAACCAGATCGGGCATTGCCACCTGCCCTGAGCGGAGCTATAGGAGACGAACAACAAAGACCGTTAAAGCTTGAGCATGCCGATTTGAGGCAATGTCAGCTAGTTTTTTTTTCCAAATTAGACGCTATGCAAAAATGTCAAGTGCTGTCCAAAACTGGAAAAAATATTGCTTAAATATTATAAAAAAAGAAATTCACATTTTCTATGTATGTATGCATGCATGCATGTGCCTATATTTTCATGTTCAGGGTTGGTGATGTAACATTTAAGTTGGTATTAAAAAGGTCTGAAAAAGTAGGACAAAAAAGGGCAAAAGCTAAAAAGTATTTGTTATATATCAGAAAATAGGTTTTCTTGCAATTTCCACACTGCTTGTCAATTCACATCCAATGCAATTTCCACTGCTTTGATGTCCACAGTATTTAGAGTTTAAGACTCCAACAAACAGCACACTTTGCCTCTTAAACATTTTGAGGCACCAAATGAATTTAACAATCAACTTTGAAGCACTTTAGTAAGTCGCTCTGGATAAAAGCGTCTGCTAAATGCTGTAAATGTAAACATTCTGCATTGAATATTTAATAACTATGGCAAGAAAAAATTCTGGTTAATTTTGTCCAATAAGTGTAAGCACTGGTTTAGCTTTTTTGCAGTAATTTTTGGTGCTATTATGACTATAATATTTACTTTGTAATAACCAGAGGCAACACTGTATGTGTGTTATGTGGGCAATGTGCTTTTGACTCACTTTCACAGCTTCAGTTCCTGGTGTAATGTCACCAATAAGATGAGCGAAGAGCAGTTCTGAGTGGGAGGAGTTTCCCTGCAGTAGCGCAGAAGAGGCTCTGCCCACACGCACCCACAGCTCCAGTGTTTGATATAGGGCCACCCGTACAGCACTATATAAATGGACCAGGGTTTATGTGGGTAATGCTTATACATGGAGACTTTATACAGCCAGACTTTTTCATGTTTCTGGCTATTCATTTCACAATGTCTGTTACCTGTATGCTCTTTGCTGTCCAAAACTGGCCTCTGGCAGAGGCGTCCATGCACAGAGTGCCTGACAGAAAAGTCTGGAAAGCACATTGCAATACTGCACCAGGCCAGCACCCACACTAAAATACAGATGACTGAAGGGTTAACCTGCCATTCACTGGATCATATATTTAAAGAAAAAGATTTTTGTTGACTAAATAAATGTGCTTAGGCAAAGACACGATTATTAATTAACTTGAGTTAACCTACGCTTTTATTAGAGCAGAAAGCACCTCCAATGAGTCACTATGTATTGATGGCAAAACCAGCAATCTCAAGCACCCTTCACTCGTGACGTTCTGCAAAACATGTAAACAGGCAATCAGTTCAGTTCTAGCAAGACAGAATAAATAAAAAAAGCATTGCTTGTTTATTCATTCAAATTATTTTTACTACTTGGCTCTTAATTCAATTTCAATATTGTGTAAGATTTAACTTAATTCATTGTCACAAAGTAAACACTAGCTTTAGTGGTATACCACACAAAACAAAAGATCATCTTTATCATTGATTAGAATAACAGTTTTCTTATTTTATATTTTATTCTGAAGCTTGAATTTCAAATGTGCAGGTACTATTTGGTGTTCATTTATATAAATAAAAAAGATGCATACAGATTCTGGTCTAGGTTGAGTAATTATGCATGTAGCATCTCTTGTAAATAGCAAATTGATGTTAAAATAAATCCAACATTTAAAACTTACAACATTTTTAATGTTGACAGCCAGGGCACGGCACAACAGATTAAGGACATGTTGAATAGGAAGACGTACTGAGGTGGCTGGATCAACACTACAATTAAAAGAAAACACAAATGTGTTCTTGATCATTGTTTATAAATACAAGTAACTTTTATGACAGCACAATTAAAATGCAGGGGCGGGTCCCAGGTTTGATTCTCGGGCATGTTTGCATGTTCTACGCGTGCTTGTGTGGGTTTCAAATGGCTGCAATAGGTTATTAGAATTAAAATAACCGAATCTTAATTAATAGTTAACACTGACCAAATGATTTATAGCTAATGTACTTGGTATTTTAGTAGGCAGATGATTAGAAAAGACACACACATGCACACCTTAAAGTATGTTTAAGAGCCATGCACACTGCTCTGTATCGATGGCGTAGTTGAAGAATCAACAGTGGATCGACATCGTCCAGAGGAGGAAAAGGCAGGTCCACTCCTGGACCTTCATACTGTATAGTTTCTTCTAAAGAGCAACACACATTAAAAAAAATTAAAGCCTGGGATTCTCCAATTACTATTATACAGTATTCTGATAGGATTTTAAAATCAGCCTGTTTCACTTTTTTTACTTAATCTCCACTGAAAGTATTTCCATAAATACTTCACTTCAGCACGCCAGATTTTCTTTGCTCACTCCGTGCTGTCCGCTTACTTACTACTTGCTGTGTGTTCTCCACTTTACTCTGCTCGCATTCTTGGGTGGTAGGGTGTTGCAGTTGTGTGCAATAATTGCAGTTGGATACACAACCACAGTTATTTAAAATAATTGCAAGTATACAATTATTCTGACAGCCTGGCATCTAACCATCTATCCATTTCTCCATACAACCATTTCTGCAACATCTAGCAATTCCTCCTTCTGTCTGCCCATCCGTCTGCCTGTCATTCTGTCTATCCTTACACTCGCACTTAATCACTGTTCCACATAAACATTTATAACCCTGAACCCCCCCCCTTTTTGCACTTTGGTAATTTTTTGATTATGGTAAATTCTAATAAATACCATGCTTCTGTTAAATGTAAAACAAATAAATGAACCCAAAATATACATATTGCATGCATGCATAGGAAAGAAAAAGGACAATATGGTGCCTATAGGAGTCGGCTACTAGGTCCTCCAGCTGTACATTTATAAAGTAACTACTAAATAAAATCAGCTACACTAACTGATTTTTTTCGTCTCACCTGTTTCTATGCCCTGGTATAAATGTCCCAGAATGCTATTGGCTGTTGCCAGAAGACAGTGCACCTGACCAGTCCATCCCTCAGCACGGCGTCCCCCTCCTCCACGCTCAAGAACACCACCCAGGCAAGGTAGCCGTCCGTAACACTTACAAGCCACCTAGAAACGCAAACAATACCGTACAAATTTACTAAACTGAATTTTAAAGTTGACAAAATTTAAAAAATGAAACTTTGACTTACATCCTGCACATTTGGGTTGTCAGAGTCCATCTTGGAGAGAAAATAAACCCCTAACTTTTCCTGCACAGGCAAGTAGTTAGAGTAAGCGCAAAAAAGGGCTGTTATAACACCGTCTGTAAATGTGACTAACACAGCGCTCACCTTTAGCGATCCACATGCTCGAGGGTAATAGGTCATACAAGTCATCATCCCCTCCATGGCAGCAAGTTGATACTGCAGAAAATAAACACATTAAAGCAGTAAATAAGGACAAATAGGAATGTTCACATGACTAGATCTACATCCTTTAGCAGGTATTGTGATTAGCACTTAGTATGCTTTGTATCACTTTGTATACTCCTCTAAATGCTGTACAGCCTTACCTCAGGCTTGAGGCCCAGTAGAGATGTGAGAATGCCGAGGATGGAGTTGAGACCCACTTCTCTGGCTAGCTCAGGCAGCTGGGATGAGTACTGCAGCACGTCCTGGAGCACACTAACTGCCAACTGCACAGACGGCAGAGGGGCCTGCGACTATGATTGTTTTTGTTTACAAAGGAGAGAAAAATTCAGTGTCAAATGTCAGTGAAAAGTTTTTAAATAAATGTTGCTGCAAAATTTGACAATAATTACACAGCACTGTTAGTAAAGGAATGCTATATGATTGAATTTATCTCATGCATGACAAATGGCAGGATCAGTTTTTTTGCCAACCCGCCCTTGCAGTTATTGTTCAAATTACACTGCTGCCACTATCGCCGCACTATGTACAAATTGGCAAGTTTGTCAGCAGTATGTAAGGACTTTTCTTATGTTTATTATGAAGTTTCTTATGATACCAACAAATTCGTAAGTGTGTTTGCATTTCTACAGTGTAAGCAGGTAAAAAAAGGCTGTTTAAATGGTTGGTTTAAGCTTTTGAAACACACTGACTCTAACCTCCTGTACTGCATTACAACATTAATGGATTCTCAAATTTCAAACAGACATTTTTTTGGAAGTTTGCAATCAGCTTCACAACTCATTTTTGCTGACTTTTGCATTCGCTTTCATTTCAGTTTTAATTTTTTTTAAGGTGTACTGATGGCAGCAAGTATCCTCTGTTTAAAAGAAATTTTAGTCTTGCATTTAAAAAGAATTTGCTTGTTTTCTCAAACTGTTGCATTGACTTTTAAACTGTTGCATTGAGATTCACCTACAATGAAACCAGGAGCTAGATATTAGGCGAGCTATAATAAAAATGGAAAAGCGTAGAGGTCCTGATTTTGATTTTACACTATGGATGAGTTGGAACAAAACTGCTCCCACACCTCCTCACTAATACTACTGTGGCTGAATAAAAAAAACCTTACAGCCATGCTCCACAATCCAGTGAAAAGAGTTTACACAAGTGTGAAGGTTATTACAGATGATAGAATAAGACTAAAACTGGAACAGAAGTTCAAAATTAATCTAATATTCAGGGGTCTATATAGTGCATGTCTATTCGTTAAATGTCTGAAAAATAAGCATTACACTCATTTATGTTTAAATAACTAAACCAGGTATATATTTATTTGGGCGACCCCCCGTCTCCTTCATCTTCATCTTCTTTACCCGCTTATTCCCGAACTTTCCGGGGTCACGGGGGTCTGCTG
>JAOTQW010000033.1:6152381-6169732 GCA_026260075.1 Sisor rabdophorus | reverse complement strand
GGGATAGGCTCCAGCAGACCCCCATGACCCCGGAAAGTTTGGGAATAAGCGGGTAAAGAAGATGAAATAAAATTATTATAAGATTATTTGATAGCATATTATAATATTAATGTTTAGATAAATTTTGTGTCTCCTTTACAATATATTTAACATTAACAATAGGGCTGTACTATTCTAAATTATCATAATATTGCAATTGCACATAATGTGATATAAATATTGCAATGGTTTGCAATAAATGAGGGATCTAACATTTATATGATTAAAGTTTTAATTTTGGATATGCATGTGCATACTTTGGCGCAAGACAATCATCAAGCTGTCGAGCTTTCGTAGCAAGTTAATCTTGATAAGCAAGTGGCATCCACAGCTGCTGCAGACGATTAAGTGCAAAAATGAAGAAGCACAAAGATATTACATTATTTGGGTTAAGTTATGATCACATGCAGACTAAGGTGCTATGTAGACCATGTAAATCTCTATTGGCAACTAAAAAAGGAAACATTTAATTTTTTTGTCTCCTGGAAACCAAACAATTCATATCAGAAATAACAAAAAAATATACAAACACAGGGGAATTTATTCATAGAAACTTGTTGGTTATATTATTTTTTGAATTTTTGAATATCGCATTATTTAGCATGCTATTGCATATTGCATTTCCTTCAATATCTTTATAAATACTGTATTTATTTCAATCTACCAAAAACTGAACAGTGTGCTGCCTGAAGAACTAACAGGATTTGTCCAAAAAATTGTCCTAAAGTCCTAGTCTAGGATAGGAGTCTAGAATATGCTGTTTACATATGAATGTAATGGTAAAGCATCCAAATATTTTTGATCACACCAGGCCAGAGGTCAATGATCGACTTTGTAGTTGTTTCATCGGACCTCCGGCCATATGTCTTGGTCACTCGGGTAAAGAGAGGGGCAGAGCTGTCAACTGATCACCACCTGGTGGTGAGTTGGATCCGATGGCGGGGAAGGAAGTTGGACAGGCCTGGCCCAGTTGGACAGTCCCAAATGTACTGTGAGGGTTTGCTTCAGGGGTGGATAAGATATGTCCTGAGTACCTTAAGTCTCTGGAAGTTGTGGGGCTGTCTTGCCTGACACGCCTTTGCAGCATCACGTGGCGGTAGGGAACAGTACCTCTGGACTGGCAGTGGTGGTCCCTTTTTTCAAGAAGGGGGACAGGAGGGTGTGTTCCACCTACAGGGGGATCACACTCCTCAGCCTCCCTGTGAAAGTCTATGCCAGAGTACTGGAAAGGAGAATTCGCCAAATAGTCAAACCTTACCTGGTCAGGCTAAAAGAACAAAGAATCTCATCTTTGCTTTTTGCAGATGATGTCATCCTGCTGGCTTCAAGCCAGTACCTCCAGCATGCACTGGGGCAGTTTGCAGTTTGAAGCAGCTGGGATAAAAAATTAGCACCTCCAAGTCCGAGGCCATAGTTTCCAGTTGGAAAAGGGGGGGGCTTGTCCCCTTTAGGTTGGTGAAGCTATCTTGTCTCAAGTGGAGGAGTTTAAGTATCTTGGGGTTTTGTTCACGAGTGAGGGAAAAATGGAGCGGGAGATTGACAGGTGGATCGGTGTAGCTGCTGCCCTAATGCAGTCGATGTACCGGCCAATCATAAAGAAGGAGCTAAGCTGCAAGGTGAAGCTCTTGACTTACTGGCCAATCTACGTTCCTACTCTCAAGTATGGCCATGAACTTTGGGTCATGACCGAAAAGAAAAGATCCCGGATACAGGTGGCCGAAATTAGTTTCCTTCATAGGGTGGATGGGCACTCTCTTAGAGATAGGGTGAGAAGCTCGGTCACCTGGGAGGAGCTCAAAGTAGAGCCGCTGCTCCCCCACATTGAGAGAAGCCAGCTTAGGTGGCTTGGGCATCTGTTTTGGATGCCCCCCAGACGCCTCCCTAGGAAGGTGTTTCGGGCATGTCCCACCAGAAGGAGGCCCCGGAGAAGACCTAGGACACGCTGGAGGGACTATGTCTTTCGGCTGGCCTGGGAAACCCTTGGTATCCCCCAGAAGAGCTGTAAGAAAGGGAAGTCTAGGGAAAGGGAAGTCTGGGCGTCCCTGCTTAGAATGCTGCCCCGCGACCCGGTTCTGGATAAGCGGAAGAAGATGGATAGATGGATTATCATATTAGATTAAAAAGACTCAACAGATCTGCTTTCGCCACAGAATCGCTGCACCTCATCCAGGAAATGCTTTAAGCAATCTGGTTGTACGTTTCGCATTACTGGAGGCCTCAAACATGCAATACACCATCAAGTCCATTTGCTTTGCATTTCAACAAAGTAAATAGAAAAATGCTGGAGACATTCAGCTCTGGAGAAAAAGCGCACATGTCCGTGTATCGATGTGGTGGTTCTCCTTTCATTCTAAACATACTACCAGGACATCAGAACAAAACTTATAAAAAAAAAACAAAACAATATTTCAGAAGATTATGTTCTATGCCAGAAGTAGGAGATTTGGTTTATCTGACCACAAACACAAACACACACAATCGGTCAGGTGTGTGTGTGTGTGTGTGTGTTTGTGTGTGTGTGTATCGTTAAGTATTAAAAGGGATTTGCATTGCAGCTGACTGGGATTTTTAATGTTGATTAAATGAACAAGGCTGCTAACATTCTTCTGAAAGTCTTCTGACCGCACACCAAATCTGATAAACTTGTGCTCCTACATGTGCACATTCGCACACATACAGACGCACACACACGCCAAAGTGCACATACTCACTCACTCACTCACTCACCTAATAAAAGGTGTATGTATACACACACACACACACAAATAAATCCAAACCGAGTGTAAATTTGTCTTAACCTTAAGTCTGACATGAACTATAGATGAAATAAGGACCATTATTGACGGAAGGATGAACTCCATCAATTATTTAGATACAATTTGCCATAAATACTTCTTATAATGGCCCCTGGTGCCTTCAGCAGGGTTATAGACAATCACAAGTAAAAGCGGCATGACGGGCCATTGTGCATTCTGCCTTATTAATAGTAAATCCTTTTCCATCCCTGTATAATAAAGGAGATGGAAATAAGCTCTCTAATTGCAAAGCATTTACTATTAATAAAACTATTCATTTGGAGGAAGAGCTGTAATATTGAGCTGTACAAGAGAACATCCATCTTCACTATTAAACAAAAATAGATTTATTTTCTCACCAATTTGAGACAAAACCCATAAAATGTGCTTTGTTGAGATTACACATTACTACTACAAGGTTTATAAATAAAGCAAAGTGAATCCTAAAATCAAATAGATATAGAGTATGCACATAATAGAAGATCTCCCGAGGCGGGTTGGCATGTTTAGGACAGAGGCGTCTCAAGGCTAATGCTGGGTATATGTGTTGACAGCATGGCTACTAAATTCTAATCAGAAATGTCCCCAGTTGTGTCTCAGGCTCAAGTCAACGTGTGAGTCAGCTAAGTGAACGAATTACATTTAACTTGTTCCCCCCAGACACACTTTTTGGATTTGCTTTTGATTTGATCATAACCCAAGCTTGACATTAAGTGAAGAATTAGGCTTTATCTGTAGGTACTAAACAGATGCATGTTTAATGTATGCCAATATATTAGAATTTCACATGACCAGATCAAACTAAAACTACCCATTTCAACAATATGACATCATTTTGACACACAAGGTTTTGGTTCTTCGTGTGCTGCATGGATTGCCTCTGGTTACATTGGCTTCTTCTTCAGTCCAAAGGCATGTACTATAAGCTAATTTTTATTACAGCCTCCACACACAAATCTAGTCCCAACGTATTTAGCTTGTATTTTTTTTACTCCAAGCTACAAGTAATTTTAACTATTTTAATAATCTCAGTGAACCACCCACAGATTTGTGTAAAGCACCTACGTAAGACAGCTGTGGATACCTAATCCTTATGTAAATAGTGACGTGATTTTTGAAATTCATTTGCTGACTTTGAATATGGCACACAAACACTGAAAGGAATGGAAAAACAGGAAAATGAACAGGAAAATGACAGGGGTTCCACCCTTACCAGATCTGTTGGGTGAGATTACTAAGGTGAGGGGAAACAATGTCAATGCAATTTTTTGGCCAACACTAAAATCTGTTGCTTTTGATTACTAGTTCAACATGTTTATCGACTGTCGTTTAATAAACATTGCTAATTCTTGCAAAATGGCACCACTTCCCTTATATGATGTATACAGAATGCATCTAGGACTTCTATGTCTATGCCTGTTTCATTAACTATGTCTTTCTATGCCTGGGTTCGTCCTGTCTTATACCGTCTAAGGCTTCTCACATGAATGACCTATTCTGGACACTTGTGACTGATAACAGAGCCACATTAAAAAAAAACAGAGCAGGCTACGTTTTACATCATAGCGTGTGAGCTGCATGACACACTTAATCCAATGTTGGACTGGTTTCAACTCCTCATTCGGCGTTCACTAAATTGGTTTACTAGTCTTAGGTATGGTTTAATTGTGCTGGCATTTAAGAGAACAAACACAAATTAGCTGAGCTGGGACAATGGAGGGAAATTGTGGTAAAACACATAGCTGATTTGAGAACTTGGTGGCATTTCTGCATATAAAAGAAGTGATGTTAAAAAAGGACCTCCAAAACAAACATCAAAACAAACAACTAATTTACCATTTACTCTCTATTTTGATATTAGATTGAGGTTTGATATTCTAGTTTACTGCAGCTTGTTGCAGTGAACTATATATATATATATATATATATATATATATATATAAACTTTGCATACTCTTGGTACATCATCATTAAACAGTGCTTGTATATTCAAACTATTCATTGAGTTACTATGTAGTCTCAGTAGCGCACAATGCAACAGAATCAAGCCAAAACATACCGGAAATAAGCCAGAACGTAACAGAATTTAAAAGAAGCAAATGCAAGTTTACAATACAACAAAATCAAGTTACAACACAACACAAATTCTTTTAGGCCAGAGTGCAACTGCGCAAGATTAAGTTTTTACTTACATTTACAGTTTCTTTGTGTGTGACAATAATGTATCTGGAACGTCAGCATAAACGGCTGTTTCCATGAACTAGCATCACCTTCTGGCCAGGAGCATTTCCGGTTTTGTTTTTGTGTGAACTTGTGTTTGCTTTTAAAATGTCTGTGGTCATATTGTGCACTAATAGGACAACCGCAGTTATATTTTACCAAGTGATGCATAAAAAAAACAGATTGAACAGGTGACATCAACTCTGGTCACTGTACTTCCCCACTTCCCCTAGAGCTTGTTACAGAAAGTTGCTGTGGAACATTAATTTCCATGGTGGGATGAGGCAGGAAAATCAACACCAATTAGGTTTAATCTAAGGTAGAGATCTGCTATGAGGAAGCTGTAAAGACTAGAAAGGCACAAAGTGGGACAACAATAGCAAAGGCCATTTTCTCCTCTCTCAGAGGGGAGATTTCCTGTGCTTTTGCAGAATAATCAAAAACATTCGCATCCCCCACTTCCTCTTTTGTTCAGCCGAGGAAACCCAGCCCTGCCTCTACTTTTTTTCTGGCTAACATTTTGCACCATGATTTTGTTGTTGTTGTTATATATATATATGTGTGTGTCTGTGTGTGTGTGTTGCTGAGAGGGAAAAAAAAGCTGACTTTAGCTAGGACAAGATACAAAATGTTAGTTTTTTGAGGGGCCTCACAAATATTAACAAGACTTGACTAACACTGAAGACTCAGGCATTAACCCTAAACTTCCTCAATTTTTCATAGATTTACTAGTTTCTGTAGTTAGAATTTGCTGGATTATAATATGAGAAAGGATAGGAAAGGGAATGAAATGAAGGCGCGTTTCTTTTAGCTGCCCCTATTAGGAAGAAAATGGTACAAGATGAAATCTTACATTAAACACATTACAAATCTGTGGATGCATCAGTGAAAAAAAGGAACGCAAATTAAAAGGCAGCATATTATAGACAGAATGAGGAGGGAGAATAAGCGGAAGGAAGAGTAGAACAGAGTCAGTGCTCTTGCCTAATCATGTGCTGGTCACACTTCCTCTTTTCAGCCCACTCATTTCCTGTTCTTATTGTATAGGTGTAAAAACTCGAAATATAAAAGGTGTTCACACATACCATATAAGAAAACCCAAAAAACTAACTACATTTTTATTTACTCTGGGTAAACAATCAATGACTGATTCTCAAACGGAACATTTGGGGGATCAAAAGTAAAAATGTGGCAACCAAACAGTAAAAAAAAAAGACATGCTTAAACATTTCCGCTTTGCCGAATTCTCATAAAAAGGATGTAAAAGTTCACTGGATGCAAAATATTCTACACAAGGGTAAAAGTGAGTAAGTAATTAATCATTCCCATATTGAAACCAGTCTCCTGTGGCTAACTTTCATTTGGAGAAAAAGACAAGATTACTGCTGCTAATGATTCAAGAAATTATCTACTTATTTTCTCTTGGTGTTCTAACATACAAGTACATCCTTGTGTAATGACAGTAAATAAAACTACTTTCACAAAGCCCAGACGTTACTCGGTGTGTTAACAGACTACAAACTACCTCAGCCACTGGCTAGAACATGCATAAGACATACTTTGTCTATAATGGTAAAAAATAAGATTTTTACTCAATATGGATTAACCCTGTTAACGTTCCATCGCTGGGACACAACGTTCATTATTTTGCTTAAAAAATAAAATTAAATTAAAGAATTTCCTCTGTTCATTTGTACAGCTTCGTTACTTAATTTTTTTGCCAAGTTATGTTAAAAGTAGCCACCGTAGGCTGGGTAAAGTTCCTTTGTTCTTCTGTTTTCTAGTCATATATAAATTAAGAGAATACAACATTTTTCTTTCCCCATTTTTCCATTAGATATAAAAAACTGAATTCATAAACAAGCAAGCACACCACAGGGGCACATTTTATGCAGGATTATTACATGGAGACCCCGTTTAATTGTGATATTTTTTTTTTCCTGGTCACAGATAAGTGGGTTATCATCAGGATATAAACCATAGTATTGATAATATTATAGAGTATATAGAGTTTAAGCTGCATTAATATGCAGAGTTCACGCTGCACATTTTTTTAAATTTATTATATCATCTCTATTTTTACATGTGTAACATACAGTTGTTGCTGTGCTTACATTGCATGCTGGATAGGTGAGAGGAAGTTACACGCTGCATGCAAGAAGCAAAAAAGAAAATAATCACAAGATTATGCATGAGATTAAAGTTCGAGAAACTAAACATTTTAATTAATGGTAGCCCGGATAAAGTTTGCAAAACAAAAAGGTGTGTGTGCCGATTCCCTTGATTTATGGGGTCCAAATAGATTAAGATGGAGCCTTTCTTAGAACTGAAGCCAGGCTTGTTGAAATTGGGGTCCTAAACTGCTTATTGCCTTGTATCCTGCTCTCTTATTGGCTGGAAGTCATCGCGGTTGAACGACTCATTTCACAGCAGTATTTTAAATTGATTTTTAGCATGCCAAATAGTTCACAGGCCTTGTGAACTATTTGGCATGCTGATTTTCTCAGATCAAGTCTTCAAAATTGCATGATTGAAAGAACACCGATGTCCCTCTGATTTTGGTTATTTGTCAGTATTTTCACCAAATCTGTGTGGGGGAAAATCCAAACTCTTTAATTTGTCATTTTCCGCTTTAATGCTTTTTGTGTTACTTTGATTAAGTAATCCTATAGCAGATATAAAGCAGAGAGATGAAGCAGATAGTTTATATCTGTTGCACTCATTAAGACAGTTCACAGCAGTATCATAAAACTGCCTAAGAATTCAAACAAATTAGGGGTCAGAAAGGGGTGCTGAACTGGAGGTAACTAACACTAACACACACACACCACAATATAAGTCTGAACATGGAGAATAAGAGGTCAGGTCAGCCATCCGTTGCCTTTCTTTCCAAATATGTTGCCTACGTCAATTAAGCTCTGTGCTTGTTTGTGTGTGTGTGTGTGTGTGTGCATGGATGGGTGTGCTCCTGCTGCCTGTAGTGTGGCTGTGTGCCAGTGTAAGTGTGAGATATGATACAGAACACACCGTTGTACATGTTCCAGAATTTGAAAATGTAGACACACACATTAAGGCCTACCATTTGCACATCCAGCATAACACAGGTTACACACTGGTAACAAAGAAATTAAATTAAAAAAATAGCACAGATGGACTTTTTTAGCATTAATCTGCTCCCAATCTGGAATGGGCACGGTTAATCGTGATAATTAATTTTGAGGAAATTTGTTTAGGGATTAAATAGATTGATTTTATTCATGTTCTAGACTGATAAAAAGTCAGTAAAGTTCAGTTTTCCAGGAAGAGAGGGAAGCATTTCTGCTGGAATAATCGGCCTTTTGAGGATTTCGCAATATTTGTAATATAACAAGTCCATCAAGGCAAATTCAAACAACACAAATGCATTCCACAGGACTGTGCTATTTCATCCAATCATAGCTGGTGCTTTTTGCATAGTTAATCATTACAGTAATGCCCTTCCCAAAACATAACAACTACATTACCAAACACATTTCCATATGCTTTTTACACCTGTATGCTTGCACATATAAACATTGAGCCTTAAGGCAAGCTTTCAGTCCCTGCACAAATATTTGATGTTACAATTGAGTAAAACAATGATTAAAAGCAGGACTTCTCACACATTAGATTGGTTTAATGCCAATAATTTACCCAGTACCAGAAAAACAAAATTTAACTAAATTAATTAGCAAATCAGTTAGTAATTTTCTACTAAGCATTAAAAAAAGTCTGTCAATGTTCACAATGTATAGTTTTTACCCTGACCTACATACCAAAATCGCTTCTAAAATGTGGTGGGGAAAACGTTTTGGTAAAAAGCGTTATAAAAGTTACAAAAGACTAAACAAATTCAACAAGAATTGCAATGGATTGAAATCAGACTGGAACACTAAGGTGTCCACACTTAAATACTTGCTTTTAGAATCAAGAGATTTGGTTGTCATCACATAGTCGGCTGGACACCATACGCTTTACTGACCACCACCACACAAATGAACAGAAGGATGCAAATGATACAAATTTATTTAACTAAATCTGCATCGCCAATCACAATATTGAGAAATAAATAGAAGGTCAGGGTCTCAGAGGATCCGGCATCTACTGTACTCTTATTCAAGGTACAGTAGATGCAATACACATACTTACTAATCTGTCCAACAGGACCTAGAGGAAACCCAAAAACTGCAGATCATTTCTCATAATAAAACAAATTTTGAAAGTTTTCTTTACAAGAACTTGATTATACATTGGACCTGTTCATCAACAAAACAGAGGCAATGATTTTTAAGCCAATGGTACAAAGTGGAATTTAACAAAAAGCATTCATATCTGTCATTTGTGTCAGCACTTGTATGTAGAACCAGTATAACTAAAACGCTAACCCAGCAAACCAGGTTCCAGCTTCAGAACAGTATACAGTCAAATAAGACTATACATGCATCTAATAGGGATGTAAAGTCACTGTATATGTAAATTTCAGCAAACCACTGGGCAAAAAATTAAGTGTCTGCCTGTAAGGAAGATGGATGGACAAATGATGACTATGATAGATGAAGACTGTAAACTTGTCAAGAAAGTGGGAAGACTTTAAGAAAAAGAGGGAGGAACTGACAAACAATTTTATGACTGATTTTCAATCAGATTTTTTTCCGGATTGGCTAATTTGATAAAGAAAGATGTAATGCAGTCGGGAAAAGAGAAAATTACAGGGATTTAGACATTTCCCCCTGTAGGCTATATCTTATTTGGTTTTAAATCCTATTGAAATGAGATGTGCTCAGGGTGTGACACTGTTTGACGTCAGAAATTTGCAAAAAGTACAACACTGCTAATAATCAGCATAAGGCAGGAAGGAAAGAACGTGGCCTAGAGCAATAATGCACTGACTGCTTTTATTGGTTCTTCTTTTAACATACATGTGCCAAATACACTCATACTCTACGAATAGTCATAGAACGTTAATTGTTTAAGGTTACTGGAAATTGCTCTTACTGAATACTGCATAACCAGTCTAACAGAAATAGTTCTAAAACAATAACGCAATGTCAGTATCTGTACTTGTACGTTTAGTGCTACAAAGATCTGAATTCTGATTTAAACTGACTATTGATGTGGAAATGGAACAGTTCCTCAGTGTCGGCTGCATCCAGGTTGCAATCATGCATTTTATGTTGCGGAGATTTTTAGTCAGTCTCTCACTGTGGTGTCTATCTGTCCTGTTGATTCTGTGTTGTGTTCACTTGTGTTGCACCATGGGATCTTGGAGAAACATTGTTTCATTTTACTGGGTTCTGCAACTTCTCTATATGGATAAAATGACAATAAAGCTTGACTTTACTAGATCCAGCAAGTTGTATAACTACTATCAGATTATTTTGCCATACAAAATACTGTCAAGATGATTAAACTAGAAAACATTCGATTATAAATAGCAATTAGCAATAAATACCTAATAATAAAAATAATAATATTTTTTTATAGAAAATAGTAAAATATCGATACAGCTAACCAACACAATTATTTTTTAGTTACAGTGTACATGCAGTACCAAGCTTTTTATTATTATTTTATTTGTAGCTTTATTCATTTATTGCAATGTATTGTGATGTATCCTGGCCTATGTTATGTTTAAAATGTTTCACTGATGCTAGATAAGAATGAATAAATAATTTTTGCTTATTTGTTTGTGTATTTCTTTATCCTTTTTTCTGGTCATTTTCATAACTTTTTTTTTTACCCCTGTATCTTTACACTTGCATGTGTAGAATACATTTGAAAGATCCTATGATGCCCCTTGCAACAGAACTACCCTTTTGTACACATTTATTTCTGTGATGTGACCATCTCTATTTCACTTTTAGCTTTTGGCCCAAAGCTTCTGTTGTTAAATTCTAAGCAAACAGCTTATTTTCCAACATTTGAATAAAGCAAAGTGCTCTGGCCAGAAAGGAGGGTTGCTGACTGGACTTCTCTACAACTTGAAACCCCTTTTCTCGTGATGTGATGTGCTGCACTGATTTTTTTTTTTCCATTGCTACTTTCTGCTGTAGACAAATCTTTTGAACAAAGCCACTCTTTGGGGCTTCTGCTTTTCATAATGTGATGAGTAACCTTCAAGTCTCATACTGCTGCTTTCAAGCTCACGGAGCTAAAGAAATGCCTCCTGACACTAAAAAAGTAAATAGGAAGTCATTTAAAATTCAGCAGAAAATTCACACATTCCAGAGCAGCCAGCTTAATGCGATGAAGCCACCTGATAGGGATACATTTAGATAGATTCTTAGCCAGCAAAAAAGAAATCAGAGCTTTTTTTGTATGACGCAAGATTAGTCTCTTGCCATTGTGTAACAAAGTAAGAAAATATATTTCTGAAACACATAACACAAACACTGAAACACAAATTCAAGAAAATGTACAGACATACAAACCGTCCTGGATGTTTCAGATTTACAAATTATCTTAAGTGTGAATGTGTAATTCCCACTGGATTTGTGTGTGTACTTTTTGGGAGTACTAACACCATGCCTCCTTTCTTGCAGGTGACTCTGTAGCAGAACAGATGCAAGCTCACCATTCAGTCAATCCAATCAGCTCACCTTTTGCGCAGTCTGACTGGATTAGAACAGAAATGAATCTTTAACGAGCCAAGCAAGTAACTCAATCAATATTTATTTGCTACCAATTCTTGTCTTTACATTTTGTGGTAAAAATTATAATTTATGATGACTATTCCACTGACGTACTGTATACACACACGCACACACGCGCACACACACACACACACACACAAAAACGTGTATCTCAACTCAACTAAAGACAAAATGAGAAAATCCAGAAAATCGCATTGTTTAATTTTAAGGAATTTATTAGCAAATTCAAAAGACAAATAGAGAAGAGGAAAAAAAACAAAAGTTCATCATAATTATTTTCTTATATACCCTTTGTTGGTAGTGACAGAGGTCAAACATATACTGTAAGTCCTTACAAGGTTTTCACACACTGTTGCTGGTATTTTGGCCTATTCCCCTATGCAGATCTCCTTTGATGTTTTGGGGCTGTCGCTGGGCAACACAAACTTTCAACTTCCTCAAAAGTTTTATGGGGTTGAGATCTAAAGCCTGGCTAGGCCACTCCAGGATCTTGAAATGCTTCTTACGAAGCCACTTCTTCGTTACCCGGACGGTGTGTTTGGGATCATTGTCATGCTGAAAGACCCAGCTACATGTCATCTTCAATGCCCTTGCTGATGCAAAGAGGTTTTCACTTAAAATCTGATAATACAAGGTCCCAATAAATTTTTTTCCTTCACATGGATCAATCGTCAGGGCCACACACACACAACCATACACACTTACATTCACCCCTATGAATCTAGAGTCACCAATTAACCTAATGCACATGTTTTCGGACAGTGGGAGGTATCCGGAGTACCCTAAGGAAACCCAAGCAAGAACATGGGGAACCCACAGAGAACATGCAAACTCCGCACAGAATGACCCCGTGGCCGGGATTCGAACCTAGGACCTTCATGTTGTGAGGTGACCGTGCTAACCACTACGCCACTGAGCTGCCCTCAAACACTTATTTTCCACTATAATTAGTGAATAAATTTTTTAAAAATTAGGTAATGTGATTTTCTGCATTTTTTTCCTCATTTTGTCTCTCATAGTTAAGGTATACCTATAATGAAAATTACAGGTCTCTCATCTTTTTAAGAAAAGAACATGCACAATTGATGGCTGACTAAATACTTTTTTGCCCCACTGTATGAGGAAATCTTAGCAGTCACCTGTCCTCCGCTGTTGATAACAGCCTTTCACTAGAAACCAAAGTGGCCAGTTGACTTTGGTTTTTGTCATCAACTGTGGTCATACTCTTGTGTGAATTTTATAGAGGGCGTGTCTGTAGCACAATATATGTGCTTATCGCTTTAGCCAGTGAAGCTGATGGAGATTTTTTAATTTTCTTTTCGCCTATTAACTAATTAACACGCCCCAGTCATGTGAACTTGTTTGCTTAGTGTAGTTACAAAATTACTTCAACAATATCCTTTCTTTAATATCATTAATATAATTAAAATTGTCTTTATCTTTAAAATAAAAATATTAATTTGCAAGTATCAATTAATCCAGGAGCTTAGTGCAAGACACGCACACATGCACGCACACACACACACACGCCTATACCGAATTATACATTAACACACACTTTTACCTACACAGATGGACTTGGAACATATCAGGCCCTGTTACAAGTATATATCCACTGCATCAAATTCGAAAGACAGCCCTGCACTCAAACACTTTCTGTAGTTGAGTTTTTGTAGGTGGAGTGTTTAACTTGGCTATGCAGATCAATCTCCACAACTCATATTTGGCTACACTGTGTATGACACTTAGACCACCTGGCATCATCTGACAGACTTCTATTACTTTCTACAAAAGGTGTCATACCAAAAAAAATGTTTTATACCAGAAACATTTTAACAGTTTGCAGCTTTATAGTTTTTTTTCCTTTTAACCATAATTAATAGAGGAATAAACTGTTTTGTGCACCGAACTTCTAGCTTCCATTGGATTATTAGTATTATTATTATTAAAATGCCCCCAAAAAATCACGTACATTTGCCTGAGACTAGGATTCTGCAAACATAACATAAAACATAACTGTAAGCCTCAAAAACAGACACACAAAAAGACTCATAGTTCGTGATACTTCAGTAACCCATTTTAGTGAGAAAGCACGGTAGCTTGCAGTAAACAAACCCCAGCGAGAAAAAGTCATACAAACACTCCTTTTCTTTTCATAACTCAGACATTTTTCTAGCATGGTTTTAAGCTAACTGAGTCATCAGGTTGTAGATGTAGAGTTCACATTGTAGGAAATGGTCTAAAATCTTTTTAAATTACCAGAAATTCATTGCAAAGGCCATTAATTGGCTGTTGTTAAACATTTCAAACCAGCAATCAAGGCAGTTTATTTTAGTGTAAGATTTTATGAAACTTTTAGCTTTTTAAAAGTATGTCTTAGTATTGGCCAAAAGTCTTAAAGTGCAAGTCCGGCGTCAATCTTAAACAACAGCTTTTTGTTAGCAGAAGCCCTTTATAAACTTTTGATTGGTCCTGTAATTTACTTCACTGCTGCTTTAGCAAAGAATCAAAAGCTGCCTGTACTACTGTAGGACAAAATTACACAAGCATCAGAGAACCACATCAAACAACAATTCTCAAAAATGGCTGTGTACTAGGCTTTTTATTTGTTTCACTGTATGCATTTTAGCATGATGTCATTAATCCTAATCTTAGAAGTAGGATGGCCACATTAAATATCTTGGGTATGGCAGATGCGGTGGTCTGTTTAGTAGTCACCCGGGCGTGGATTCTATCCGAACCAGTTCAAGATCTTCAAATATGTACATCTTGGGTGTTTTGTTAGTTTACTCTGGGTTTTTTTTGTTTGGAGGGAGACTTTTGTTGAACGTTTACCCCTGCAGACCTGATGTATTTTCTAAAGATTTTTTCAGAAGAACTTTTGCTTCTTTTTTTAACTAGTAAACAAACACAA
The DNA here is from genome assembly GCA_026260075.1 of Sisor rabdophorus. Lineage (NCBI taxonomy): Eukaryota > Metazoa > Chordata > Actinopteri > Siluriformes > Sisoridae > Sisor > Sisor rabdophorus. The sequence goes on along the minus strand of JAOTQW010000033.1, from coordinate 6,155,093 downwards.
TACCACAGCTGAAAAATTGCTTGAATTTTGGATAGATTTGTATAGGAATTAAGATTCGGCTGACGACACTGGTTAAATTTGCTGACAAAGACCACATGCTGGTCAAACTATTAAGTGTTGGTTTGTTCTGTAGCTTTAAAAATAAAAATAAAATAGTCAGTTCACAGTCTACAGGCTACAGTGTAAATCTTCTCGCATAGCCATACAAGCACAAACATCCAACTGATAGCACATGATTTAGGAAAAAAACAACAACTGTCCATCCTCAGTCTGTTAAACAGTCTAAAATAATAATGCTTATGTGTTATCTTCACACCACATGATCAGTGCTGAAAATCGCATTCTAGGCCGCAGTAAAAACTAGGCATGCCTAACAAAAGTACACACTAATCAAGATGTCAAGACCCACAACCTAAAAGTGTCTAATTTCAGGCTGATCTGTAATAATTGCCCTCAGATCAGCATTGAATGTCGGGATTCGAAAAATGTTATGTGAACCATATTTACTGTATATTTAGAGAGTGTATATAAATAATGTGCAAGTAATCCTGAGGACAGGACTTTTTATAATATATATTATATTATAAGTTAAATTATATATACTAATAATTTATAATTTATATATATAATTCCCTATTTTGAAACACCAATCAACCTAATGTACATGTTTTTGGACTGTGGGAGGAAACTGGAGTACCAGGAGAAAACCCATAAAAGTGTGGAGAACATGCAAACTATGCATAGAAAAACCCAGAAATCTAACCCACAACCTTCTGCTACGAGGCAAACATGCTAACCACTACACCGCCGTGCCAATAAGCAAGAGTTAGAATAAAACAAAAAAACAATAATAACACATATGTATACATTTCTTAGTTATCTGTTCCTGTCAGTAAGTTTGACAGAAACAGGTTTGATTTTGGAAACAAGTTGGTTAAAAAAACAAGTAAATCCCACATAAAACTTAAATCAATAGCATATGTAACTACATAACATCCTAAAGAATTAGATTTTTTCATATCACACGAGCACATGTGAATAACAATTAGCTCAAAAGGAAAATACCTTTTTAATGTTTTAGATTAACCTAAACCTTCTAGTCCAACCTGCTTGCTGGACCATATGACCACAACCTAAAAAAATTCATTGGCATGACATCATTTGAAGAAAGAAAACTGACATATGTCTAACCAATGAAATTGTAAACAAAACAAAATGCATTCTAGGATGTGCTGCTCAAGACAACAACCTTATAGACAGATTATGTGGGCATTTACAAATTCACATTAGAGTGGGACTGCTGTGAAGTGAAGCAGGAGTGATTATTTTTTTTAAGCACGTGCATGACAGCATGAAGTTGTGTAACAAAATGATTATAGCTATTTCGTGTTTACTACTTGCCAAAAAGCAAACAGGGAGCAAAACACTTCTATTTTACAGCATAGTATGAAAATGTGGCCTTCTAGTGATAAAGCTGTTACTATGGTGATGAGTGATGAAACCTCAGAGGTCAGGAGAATCATCTACTTACAGAGAGACAGAGAAGGGGCTGGTTATGCTGGAGACAGGGGAGGGCATGGCAAAAAAAGTGAAACAAAGAGAAGCAAAAAAAAAAGATTTGTACAGAGAAAAGAATTTCAATCGTGCACTGTTTAAGCAGTCAAACATAGAAACAGTAACATAAAGAGCCAAGCATGGCATTTATTTTCTTTTTCTGAACCCAATTCTGACTCAATCCTATCATCAAATTGTGCCTTTTGCTTTAAAATCATAATAATCAAAAATCATATCTTCTATTCCAACAACACTTTTTGTTCTCAAGCTTTGACAGAAACAGATGTTCATTAATCCCACATAAAACTGAAATCAATAGCATGTGTGTATGTAATACAGAACATTAAACCATACATAACTATATACATACAATAAAATGTACATATTTTACGAATTGCGTTATTGATGTTTATGATTTTTAAGATTTAAAAGCTTTTTAGATTTGTAAGCATTAGCAAAACCAACTAAAAACAGATGCATAAAGTCTATAAAAATGTGTCTGCAGAATAACTAAACAAATTATACTTTACAGGGCTTTGTAGAAATATCAATACGGCTAACTATTGCGACTGTGTTTTTTTTTCACGAAAGATTATTGATATCCTAACATTGGAAACTGATTTTCAGTGGCATTAATATTTAATTAAAACCCTCAGTGTGTGTCAGACAGCTTTCTCTTTCTGTCCTGTAGATGATGCTGATCATGTAAGAAGATGCTGCCTAGATAGCTTTACTGCTACTGCCTAGATAGCTTTACTTTTCTACTATCTGCACCTGATAAGACAGGATAAACTTGTCATTAAGCGCTAAGGTGTAGCAGGTCACATATCTAAGAAGTTTTAATAACGCATGTATCAGGATATTTTGCATCATGGGGCCTTTGCCAATCCACAGCCCTAATACTTTAGACTATTATTTATTTTAAAGGATAGAATTTTCAGAATGACACTAGTTTAGTTCATTTACTAGCCTACTTTACTTCAAAAAATGCTAAATAGTTTTTTTTCAACAGGCTTCATTACAATACATTACAGTAATTTATACCAATTACATACAGCTAGTATATAATTGTAAGCTGGTATTAAAATGCAGTATAATTTTAACATTTCATCTTCTTTACCCGCTTATTCACGAATCCGGGGTCACGGGGGTCTGCTG
>JAOTQW010000033.1:6142053-6152281 GCA_026260075.1 Sisor rabdophorus | reverse complement strand
GTGTGGCCCTGTGATGGACTGGTGACCTGTCCAGGGTGTACCCCTGCCTCTCGCCTAATGAGTGCTCCAGCAGGATAGGCTCCAGCAGACCCCTGTGACCCCAAAAAGTTCAGGATTAAGCGGGCATAGAAGATGAATGAATGAATGAATAAATAAATGAATGGTCTTATGTTATCTTTTTTAACATATCATTAGAATGTACACATAATGAAGTTAATACTCATTTTTTAGGGCCAGGTGATTTTGACCTTTCTGATGCTTTGCCAGGTAACGACAAGAAAAAACAGAACGATGGTGAGTATTTTTACATTCACATTTACAGAATTTGGCAGACGCCCTTAACCAGAGCGACTTAGATGCATCTCTCTTTCTACAACTGAACAATTGGGGGTTAGGAGTTGTTTGTGGTGGGAATCAAACTCTGGCCTTTCTGGTATCAGTCCAACACCGTAACCACTTAGCCACCCTTTCCCATATTTTGGTTACTACTATTGGTGCAGGGTTGTGGTGTGGTACAATAACAGCCAGAAAACAATGATAAGAAACAACAGAAAATCTATGTCCATGCACATTTTTATGCTGCTTGGGGAAACTAGCGATCCTGACTACTGATAAGTGACATAGAAGTAGGATTGAAAACTGTTAAATAGACAAAATGATAACTAATCAACATCAGTATTATTATTTAAAGCCCTATTATCAATACACCTTTTATGTTTTCAACTAAATTGCTTTGATTTATTAGTATAATATATCAATCGAATTCAACTCCTGCGTTCCTGTAGTTGTCGCTGTTATTAGCTTAAACTGGACAGGAAAAAAAGGCCTCTGGCTTTCTGTTTGTATTCATTTGTTTAACATTGTATGGATGTTTTGAAACATACTTTGTGATTTGTTGCATCATGACATGTATCTATTCTGATGCCAATACACAGTGTTACTTATTATTGTGGCATAGAAACCCTTGAGTGTAAAAAGACATCGGTATTCATCTAATAAGCTATGCCACAACCTTTTCTCATTCTGATGGGTGATGTAAACATTAACCAAATTCGCTGCATTTTGCTGCAATCTGCCACATGATTGGCTGATAAAATAACTGCATTAATGTGGTACAGGTGTTTAACCAATAAAATATAAAGCTAATCATTTTTATTGTGCTTGTGTGTATGTGAGAGAGAAAGGGGCCTTTTTGCAAATAAGCTCATGTATGCAGAACATGGTAGATAGCTTTTACATTGCCCAACAATACGTTTTAGAGGATGCACATGATGGCTCTCAGCTGATCAGGTATCAATATTTATCTGGTGCATAGGATTAAATTACAAATGTAACATAAAGGGCGGCACGGTGGTTAGCACAGTCCTCTCACAACAAGAAGGTCCTGGGTTCGAATCCCGGGCACGGGGTCTTTCTGTGCAGAGTTTGCATGTTCTACCCGCACTGGCGTGGCGTTCCTCCGGTTTCCTCCCATAGTCCAAAAACCTGTGCATTATGTTAATTGGTTATTCTAGATTGCCCATAGGATTAAATAGGTGTAGCCCTGCCTCTCGCCCAATGTGCGTTGGGATGGGCTCCAGCTGACCCCTGTGATGAATTGTTACAAAGACAGCTTCTTGTTATTTAGCACATGCTAGTTAAGAAACTTTAACTAACCAATGTCTAAAAAGTTAAATTAGACGGGACTCTTATTTTCCTCAGATAAAGGCTTTGGAGGAGGTGACGGCAAGCCCAGTATCAAAGGTGGCAATAGTGGTAATGAACATAAGATACTTATGGGTGATGCTTTCTGTCTCGGGGGAAAAAAACCCTACACTCTCACTTTTTACTTTCTGTTGGCACTGTTGGCTCTGGTTTAAGTCTCATCGACTAAAAATCGCTTTCTATTACGAAACCTTTTCATCCTGTTTCTGTACTGCTGCTGTATTAAACATCTCCAACGCACCTGCATGTCCATCACTGATCATTGGAGCTAAAATACATGGCTGAGCTTCTGCTGGATCCTGATTTCTGCGTGATTTCAAGTTGAAAACTTTCCGTGAATCAAATCTGCTTTCAGACTAACATGATTTATTAAATTCACAGGAAGCCAGTTCACAGACGATGACCTGTATGACTTAAACAATAATGGTGGCTATCAACCAGACAAAGGAAAAGGTAGTATAATAGATGCAATTTTATTATAAATGGGTGTTGGTGGGAGAAGGCCAGATGATAGCTCTGTCTGTATCATACCACTGATAAATTGCAGGGGTCTAGAGGCATGTAAAAAACAAATGTTAAAATATACGTAAGTGAATCTAAGTTCTGAATATTTATTCGGAATGGTTAGTTATGGTACGAAATTGTCTTTAGTATTAAAGGTTTTGCCCCCCCCCTTTCTTTATGGTGTGTACATTGCTTATTTCTTTTTTAAAAACAATAATAAATGTAAGTAATTAAGTTACTAATGAACACACTTGGTTATAACTTGCTTATGGGGTACTGATGCTAAGGAAGTGTGATAAAATGTCACTTATGGAATGCCTAATTAAAGTCTTTACAGCGTTGTATTGCATTAGTTTATTTTTCTATTTTTTAATTGGATATCAGAGTAAGTGTTTGATTATTTTCTGTTTTACAAATTAAGTATCTTTTTAATTCAGGTAAAAAGCAAGGCTGATACTTTGTGTAGTTTTCATTGTGTTAGTTTTTATAGGACAACCTTTTAAGAGAAGTCATTAGATTAAAGCTAATTGTAATTCAATAAATTTGTAATTATGTTTAATGAAAGTTTTATTTTTGGCATAAGTTCATATTTTGATCATACTGCTACTCTGTACATGGAAGGAGGTAAAAAAGGATCTGGTGGTTCCGGAGGCTCAGGTGGATATGTGGATCCTGCTGATGATGCTGATTACGGTGAGAATAATATCCTTATTCCAGCACACTGTTGGTTAACATTTTTTAAACACCAAGCAGCTAAGAAAAAAACCCAACCAGCCAGATCAGATAATTACACATTTTTTCTATAAACTGTCTACTTGTTTTAGACAACATTCCTGAGACCGGCACCATCGCTGGCATTGTGAGCGCTGTTGCCATGGCACTGGTCGGTGCAGTAAGCAGCTATATCTCTTACCAAAAGAAGAAGTTCTGCTTCAGCATACAGCGTAAGGGCTAGAAAGACTATCAGTTTATTTTCCAACCCCGTTTGTCATAGATTTTTCTGTACCTCACTGGTATTTCCTTTACAGAGAGTCTGAATGCAGATATGGTTAAAGCAGAAAATCCAGAAGCTGTCGTGGCTCAAGAGCCTCAAGGTACGGTTTGGGTCTTTTTCCCCCCACTGTTAGAAACGTGGCTTAAACATCTACACAAAGGAGGGACAGGCACAATGCCGGAATGTACTAGATGTGGTGTATGTGTGGATTATAGCAGTGGACTAAAAGCCCAGAAAAACTGCTCATTATTAACAGTGTTCTGCTGACGGTTGGACTAAAGTGTTTCGATGCATGGTAGAGATTAGTAAGACTTATTATAGGGTCAAACATCCCCAGATCGACACACAGTTTTTTGTTTTTTTTTAATAAAATGTGCCAATAATAAAAAAAGCAAATACTGACTATATGGCAGGTGCGACTAGAGCGACTTACATTTATTTAGAATTTAACTGCGCAATTAGGGGTTAATTAAGGTCTTGTTTAGGGAACTATGGTGGTAAATTGTACCCTAGTTTTTATAGTATCAGTTCAACACTTTTCCCACCAGGCCAACCCTTTACCTCATGTCTTGGTTCCAAATTAAAAATATTTCTACTGGTCTCTAAATAGACATTATTTATTATACACAACTAAATGTATTATTCTTCTATTGCCAGCTTGGGTAGATTTTATATGTATTATGTGAAATATCTATTGATTTATCGAATCCACATGGTCAGTTAAAATGGCTATTAAAATTCTATACATATTCTGTATCTAAAGTTGCACAACCTAAATGAAACCAGAAATGTACACATGACTCATAAGCTCTTATAGAAAACCTATAGACCATCTTCTCTGAACTAATATTTTTGTTACAAACAAACTGTGCTAATTATTAGTTATAATGCACTGCAAGAAAATATGGAATGATGGGTAGTCACAAACTGGACATACAGGATACATGCATGAGAGACACAGTTAAACAGCCATACATATAAATAGATAAATATACAGACTTAGACATTTTTTATTGACTTATATGTGAGCAAATTGATGTTTTGTTTTTAACCTCTCTTTATTTTATAGTTCAGCAGACTCTCCTTCAGCCCCCTAACGCTGAACCGCCCACAGAGGACAACGTGGTGTAACGTGTCCTAAATCTTACAGCCTAAAGAGGGAGCAATGCTCTCAGCAGGGGGGAAACACGTTCGGCTTTGTGACAAAATCAACCATTCTGTGAATATTTATTTAAATGTTTGCCTACATTTTTAAAAACTAATTCTACTGTTTACAATATTATTCCGAGAAAAAAAGTGCAGAAGATGCTAATGGAAAGTACAAACTGTTCATTCGTTTGCAAATTCAGCTTTGTTTTGCTTTCATCACACTGCAGTGGGAAGGCATCGCTGTGTAACTGCATCATTAAGCCACAGTCTGTTATTGGATTATTCACCTCATGTTCAATTTCTACTAGTTCAGGAAGCCTGACTGTGGTCCTGTATCATTCCAGTCCAGTACAGCGGAGGAGTTTTCCTCATTCACAACTGATTTAACTTCTCGGGTCATCAGGTAGAAGTGTTAGCTGAGAGAAACCATTGCACTGTGCTTGACAAGAGGAGGTCAGGATCAGAGGCAGCCCTCCCCCCAATTTCTAAACTGAATGTTCAATAATCAAGGTGACCTTGAAGTAAATCATAGTTACTAGATGGGTGTTTTTGTGAGCACTCTTTTCGCAAGAAAAAGCAATGATTTGTACATGTGTGCCCTGCTTTTCTCAGAGCCATGTAAATAGGACGTTTTTTTGTGTCCCGGAATTTAACCGATTTTAGAACAAACTGACGTATAGATGCTTAACAGTTAACTCTGATTTTAAAGTGTTGAGCTTACTTTTTTTTTTTTTTTTTTTAAAGGGTTTTTTATGAAGAAACCTTGCTCAATCTTTGCTAATCTGCTTTGTGTGTGTGTGTGTTTACTAGTACTGCAGTGGTAGTGGTGGAATTTAAGGCCAGCTTACTCAAATGAAGGTCACTTGTTTGGGAATATGTAGAAACTGAAGTCTCATGTTGTAACACGTTCCTTTTTTAAAAAAAAAAAAATCAGTAAATTTGCTGTTTTAAACTTTTTTGGTGCTTGTAAACAGTGCTATCGTGTTATTCCTGTTTGTACTCAAACTGGCGTGTTGGTGTATCTTTACGTACACTTGTAGTTACAATCCAATGAATTATGTTAGCAATCATCATAATGGTCATATTAAGCTTACAATTTTGTGGTTTTGGTCCACTAATAGTGTTTTACTTTCTCACACTTTTGCTGTCGTGATTGTGTTCCAGTTGGTGTATGTTTAAGCAGGCTTTCGTAGTTCCTCAGCTTTGGATTTAGCTGTAGGGTCCAGAAGGCGATAAAGAATTGGAACACAGACCTGCTTTCCTTCCTGTCTTCTCCGTGCTTAGTTTAACTCTGCTGCACCTTCCCTAACTGTTTAGCCATTAGCTGCTGGTGCATTACTACTCAAGCCGTATCAACTTTAAGTGGCTGGACTGTTGCAAAAAGGGGAATTTAAAAGGTTAATCGCTCCATAGGCAGTTTAGTGTATCAGAACACAGGACAAATATTCACTATACTTTCATTTAATATGGTGGAATGTCAACATTATCACGTCCTAGCAAAAACTCCAGATGAGTATCTGAATGAAACCGAATGTAAACCGAATTCTTTAAAAACCCTGCTGTAATTATGTTGCCAACTTCAATGAAGCATCTCTGGTGTAACTTTTGGCATAAAAAACCCCACCAAAGACTAAGGGCAGTGCAGATTTAATCTTTTTACTTTGTATGTTTGTTTGTTATTTTGCCTTAGATCCTGGGGACTGTTTCGGCTTAATTTGTAGCAAAATTTACAATCCACGTATGCCTTGAGAAATGTTCAACAATCGAATAATGAAGTTTATTCTTCGGAACTGACTGTTAAATTTGCCCTGTACAGTAAGGGTGTTCTGACCAGCGTGGCTCAGTATGTGAAGTTATTGTTGAGGATGCGTTTGGTTTCAAAGGAATTCTGGGCTCTTGCTGTTTTCTAGAAAAGGAGCCGCAAACCTTTTCCTTTTTTTCTACAAGAGTAAAATAAATGCATGCTTAGCTTCTTTAGCTGTAGACAAGTTTTTTTCCTTCTTTACCACATTGATCCATAAAGTTTTGGACGAACTGTAAAACCTTTCTGAAGTGTTTTCGATTTGCACTGCCAGTGAAGTGACAGATTTTTACCACAGATCAATGTTACACCGTAGGACGTTGCATTTCCTTACCAGTGCCTGTTCACTTAAATAAAACCAGATTTATTGCCTAGTTATACACGCCATCATGTGAAGGCAAGAAGCTATTTAAGATCCACTGACAATCTGTACTGCTTTAAAGGTCAGTTTTCTACTTGTATATGGCACTATAGATCTGTTCTGAGTCTTACCTCTCACTGGCAAATACCTAAGAGAAATTACCAAAAAAAAGACAATAAAAAAGATTGAAAATTGATGTGACTTTGTTTTTGTTTTTCTTCCCACTTGGTCCCAAGTGTTGACAAACTGGTACACTGTTCCTTTAACAGTAAATACAGAAGATGATTGCAAAATTTAAACACTTGTACATCTGTATCCTAGTGCCCAGGATTCGTGGGGTGTCTGTGCTAACCACTATGTCACTCCCCTATTTTTTTAAATGTAATAATAAATTTTTTTATTGGTTTATCATTTTATGCACACTATAATTAAAACTTAATAAATTAAACAGAGTACCAAAATGAAAACCTTACTTTTGCTTTTCTCTTGGAAACGATTTTCGGCACCCTGTCTGATCTTCTTGAGAAGAGAACCCTGTTGAGAACCACTGCTCTATAATAAGAAGTTTATTATATTTAGAGCACACAGGTGACAGTCTACAAGGTGAGACGAAATCACCGAGTACAGAAATGGAAAACTAAGCATTTGGCAAAGGGTTTATTTATTTATTTATTTATTTAGTGCTTCAGTTTATAAGCCAAGTAAACGACCGAACTGATAAGAATCTAATACTGAATAGAGGATTGACTTTCAGTGTGATGACTGTGGCATAAAAGAAATAAAGTACGAAAATAGGAAAATTACAAACTCATTCATTCATCTTTTAAACCGTTTATTCCCGAGCTCACGGTCACCGGGGTCTGCTGGAGTCTATTCCAGCAAACAAAGGGCGAGTGGCAGGGGTACAGCCTGGACAAGTCGACAATCCATGGCAGGGCCACACATAGACAAACAACCAAACACTCACATTCACACCTTTGGACAATTTAGAAAACCAGAGTACCTGGAGAAAACCCACACAAGCGGAGGGAGAACATGCAAACTCCACACAGAAAGACCCAGGAAATTCAACATTCAAGTAGTTTAAAACTGCTTTTAAATGTTAAAATATGAGAATGAAGTGGGCACAGAGGAGCAGGAGGTGGTGAGGCATCAGGATATGCTAAACATGCAATAACAAATATATTAATACATTTTTCCTTCATATTTACACCTGAAATACTAAACACTGAACACTGTAAACTGATGCTGCAGATGTGCCAACTGTATTGTTGAAAGTTAAAACATTTTCACAGTTTATATAAACAACAGAGGTAAAATACGAGTCCAAGTTATTTTTCTATAGTTTATAAAATTCTAATCGGCTGTGTGCGTGTGTGTTTTTCTCAACCCACTTGATTTTTATCTATTCCCCACATGAGCCTGAGATTGTGTTCACTTAGTAAACGCATTGTGCTCTTATATGTTGTGCGAGTGTGTGTGTTTAGACAGCAGTGTGAAGTGGTGTACCACCGTGCGAGGAGGAAGAAGCATGTTCTGAGGATGAAGAAATAGAGCGGGATGATGTGGCCTCTCTCTGGAGCTCCTCTACCTTCTTTTGCAGCTCAGAATGCAGAAATAATAACTCCTTCAGGTTCTGATGCACTGGAACCTACACAGCACAGACTGTTGTTTAATGTCAATCATTACAATCACTTTCTATTCACTTGGGGGTTAAGGGCCTTGCTCTGGGGTCCAACAATGGTAACCTAGTGGCGCTGTGTATTAAACCTCAATTTTTCCAATTAGAAGCCCAACATTTTAACCACTGGACTCACAATCACTAACTCTTCTTTTTGTACTTTAATTACTTAAAGCATGTAAAAATTGCTGCAACTTCCCACCACTTCCGCATACAATGAGTGGTCTGTAAACTCTCTCATGGGATAGCAAAGTGCAGATCATATATACTTTTTCAACTTTTCTCAGAAAGGTCTGCTGGAGCCTATTCCAGTGCACATAGGGCAAGAGGCAAAAACCGAAGTACCTGGAATAAACCCCCGCAAGCAGGAAGAACATGTAATCTCCGCACAGAAAGACCTGGAAATCAAACCTGGGACCTTCTTGCAGTTAGGGACCACTAACCACTACACCACCACGGTGCAGAAAGTTAACAGAATAAAATATTTCAGCCCAAGGGTGAAACTTTGGATTCTGTTTTGCGGTATAATCACCTGTGGTCTCATACGCGGGTTCCAGCGCACATAGTAACCCACCCAGAGCTCCAGGTGTCGGAGACTGGCTAGTGGATACAGCACCTGGTTTTTATAGTCCACATAGAACGGGTTAGTGAAGTCCTCTGGCTGACTGTTAATGTAGGACCACAGTGATATAGTTGTACTCTGTAATTCCTAAAAATCAGGATGAGAAAAAGGAGACAGCAGACACACACACACAATTAGACATACACCACTTGGGTTCAATTCACTTCAGGAAATTTCCCAGAGGATAAACAAGTAGAGTGAACCTTTTCTATGCTCTCCTGCTCACTGTTGTAGAGGAAAGTACCGAACAGACAGCTGTAAAGGTGGTCCAGGACGGTAAGGAGAAACAACTCATTAAACTCGAAGGCAGAAGGAAACTTTAAACACACACACACACACACACACACACAAATAATTATTACATTTGAAAGTCTATTATGCTTACATAATTATTGTATTGTATATGTATAGAATAAATTATACAATTAGAATTTTTTTATTCAATTATTAATTTTATACATTTCTTACAAGCATTTATTATTATTTGCTTCCTTAATCGGGAAATGAAATATGACTTTATGTCCAATATATTGCATGCATGTGGACCTTTCTTTTTCCCCAGCAGACCCCTATAATTGTGTCATTCCAAAACTGGTGCCACAAAGTTGGAAACACACAATTGTGTGAAGCATCTTTGTATGTTGTGGCATTAAACTGTTCTGTCGGTGGAACACATATTCAACATGACAAGACCATGGGATAGGCTTCAGAAGACCCAGAGATAGGGATTAAGCGCATTCAGAAGATGAATGAATGAATGAAATTTGTTCTCCCAATTGGTTGTATTGCATCTGATGCGTCTTAAGTCCTAAGCATTTAGCATATTGATGTGTATGCAGAGTAAAATTTTTTTGGGCTATTTTAGAAGAGCAGTTACGTGTTTGGTGATTTCTCTGAGCTTGAATTTGACTTTTAAAATGGCTATTAAAATGTTTACCCAGCTCAGAGTTGTTCATTTGTTTTGTTTTGTTGCAACATCATTGTTTTGTTTTGTTGCAACATCATCACAGTATTGATTTGACTGCACCAGTTGTGAAAGTGTGTATTATTATTAAATAGGTAAATGATTGTGGAGTTTTTTGTTACGTTTTTTATTGCTGGCCTTTGGCAGCCACCCTTATCCAGAGCAAACCAAAGAGTTGAGTAGTTAAGGGCTGAGGGCCTTGCTTAGGTGCCCAGCAGGTAGAAGTGGGAAAATGGTAGCTAAGTGGTTAACAAAAGATCCTAAACAAAAGATTGTGGTTTCCCAGCACCAGTGTACTGCCACTACTGACGCCAAAGCAAGACCCATTTAGGGGTCGCCACAGCGAATCACCTGTCTCCACCTAGCCCTATTCTTAATATCCTTCTTACTCACCCCCACTAACTTCATGTCTTCATTTATCACATCCAAATACCTCCTCTTTGGTCTT
>JAOTQW010000033.1:6092625-6116917 GCA_026260075.1 Sisor rabdophorus | reverse complement strand
ATATATATATATATATATATACACACACACACACACACACACACACACACACACGACAAAATGCCTAACAAAAGCAAAGGAGCTCAATAAATAATAATTTAACCGTTATTTTAAAAATTGGGTTACCACTGTAATGCTGTAACAATTTAAAATTTGATTACCTCCAAATGTGTGGAAGAATATTGCATTTAGAAATTCCATTCTGACTTCCGTGCAGAAGCATCACAGACATTTTGACTCCTGGTATCTGATATAGGACACCTGTTATGTGATCTGATTTTATGACACTAATGCAGCACATCTACAGCACATTCAGCTAATTATATATACACACAGAAAGCGTATAAACTTCACTGTATGAGAATATCATACGTAACTATGCCATTGCAGCATGCCATTTGTGGGAAGTGGTAACTCAGTGGTTAAGGTGTTGACCACCTGCTTAAAAGATCATGGGTGAGATTCCCAGCTCCACCAAGATGCCACTGCTTGGCCCCTGAGCAAGGCCCATAACCCCTAAACTGCTCAGTTAAGTGTTTCAAAGGTGGTGGTAGCTCTTCCCAGTGGGCTCTCAGAGAAACACTAGGGTTGGCAAAATCTGGTTTTGCCCAAGCTTTCGAATGTTGTTGCTAAACAGGTGTGCAATCATATAGGAATTTTGCATTTTTTCCATTCTGAGACATTATGATCGCAGCTAATTTCTGCTAGTATAAACATGCATTATCTTTATTACAATCTATGAAACAACAAGTACAAGGGCTCTCATTAATCTCCTTGGGAAATGAGGACTTGTATGATGCTTCTTCAATATTTTCCGCTAGTCTGCCATTAAGTTTCTTTATTTTAAAATAAAACTAATTTTAATAATACATTAACTGTTACTTATAACCGGCTTCATGAATAAATTATTGCTGTTTTTAAGTAGTTTTAATTTAAATGGGAGGGGGCGGACATAAGTCTACTGTTGTATAGTAAACTTATTGGGTGAAATTCACTATTTCTAGGGCTTTCATAGCCTTTAGAAATAAAAGTTACAGGCACTTTGTACCCAACATCAACTTTGATGACTGTTCACACCACAAATATGCAAATAAGATCATAGTTAACTCAAGGTGTTTATACCTCAATGTGGTTTATAAGAATAGTAGCAATAAAATTTTAACCTATTCTGGCTTTACCTTTATGTGCTCCAGCCAGTGAGTGGACTCCAGACTGGACAGCCAGTGAGACTCCTCCACATTAGGGTAAACAATGTCCTTTAGCTTCTTCAGCGACTCTCTCATCACATGGATGTTGTGAATGTCTAGGAAGACCAGTTCTGCATTTTGGTAGGCATCGTCGCCCTCATACCCGCCTCCTGTGGCCTAGGGGGTTTACGAGTGGAAGGTCAAATCAGGAATTGTACATCATATAGCTGAGACGAGATGCTCACCACTACGACTCCACACAAAGCTGAGTGAGGAACACAAATGTAACGGTGCAGAACTTGACAAAATATATCAGCGTCAGGTTAGGAGTCCACTTGTTTTGTTTCAGGCAGTTGATGCATTTGTTACACATTCCCCACACACAAAACAACCACACTGATTCAGAATGCTCAACTCTACCTCATTCGTTATGTCAGTCGACATGATGAGTAATGAATCAAGCAGACAAAACCAACACGCCTACAAATGAGAACAGAACAGAAAACGAAAAAAGGAAGCAAAACTACAAATTTACAAATATGGATTATGTTAATTCGGAGGAATCACAACGGTATAGCTGGAGATATGAAAGGAGATATTGCAGGAACCAAGATGCAGTGGTGCAATGATTACATTTTCAGCAAAAGATCTGTCGTTGTTAGTGCCTGTTCATTCATTTATTTGTTCGTTCATTGTTTAAAGACTTTTAAAGAGCTCGTGAATTTTCATATTGCAAAAAAAGCTATAATTCTACATCTACTGCTGTAATAATTTAAGTCTAAAGCGCTTACCTATTTTGACACTTTGCATTTAGCGCATTAAATCTTCGGCAAGCTTTCAATGACAGCATGCACTTTGGAAATGTATTAAATAAATTAGTGAAAAGAAAAAAAAAACACAAGGAACTAAATGGTCTACAGTATGTACTGCCTTAAACCAAATGACTACAATACAACTATAAATGGTAGAGTAAAACAGAATACATTACTCAGGGCTGATCATATTCAGTCATTAACACTTATAAAGGCATTAAATTAAATTAATTAACATGGGGAGGGAGGTTAGAGTAATAGATTTAAATCATTCTCTATCACAACTCATTAACTGCATGATCTTGCTCGTCAATCTGTTTTAAAAGCCAAATGAGACAGAAATTAACTGTAATTTACAGTTACAGCATTTGGCAGACCTCCTTATGCAGAGTGACATTTTTCTTTTTTTTTTATACAACTGAGCAAGGGTTAGTGTTAGGGTTAGTGCCTTTGCTTAGGGGCCCACAGTGGTGGATTGGTGTTGCTAGAAATCAAACCCTGATGTAGTCCAGCACTTCCCCAATATGTAAAAAAATCTGGCCAATAAAAGCTGCTATAGATTCCTGATTTTCTACCGCCACAAAATGCCACATGGATGTCTGGCTAATTGAAACTATAATAAACCTGAACCTTAAATACATTCAAAATTAAGCACACAGTTTGTAAATCTAAAATCCTACCTTATTGAATTTTTTTCTATCATTCTTTCATCTTCTATACCCGGTTATTTCCTAACTCGGGGTCACTGGGGTCTGCTGGAGCCTATTTTAGCACACATAGGGCAAGAGGCAGGACAAAGTCGCCAGGCCAATGAAGGGCCACCCATAGACTGCACGCACACACGCACACACACTATGGGCAATTTAGAATCACCAATCAACACAGTGTACAATGTTTCTGGACTGCAGGAGGAACCAGACTACCTGGAGAAAACCAGTAGAGGAACATGCAAACTCACACATGCACAAAAAGACCCCTTGCCCAGAAATCAAACCCGGGGCCTTCTTGCTGTGAGGCAACTGTGCTAACCAATATACCACAGCGCCGCCTATTGAATACTTAAACTATTAAAAAAACACAAATCAGTTTAAGGAAAATATCAAATGTTGCCTTTTCTATATTGATCAGCAGTTTGTCATAAAGCCTAATTAAAACACTTACCTTATTGGCCACGGCATTAACGTTAGGCCTAGCATCATAGATAGTGAGTTTGGGTGTATTGTTGGCTTCCCGGATGATGTCGAGGTAGCGCTCGTCGTCTTTATTGCGCTTGCCGCTCATTCCCACAAGGGGCTGACTACAGCGCGTTATTACCGCCTGCTTCTCCCTGTGGATCCATGACAGCACCTGTACATACACAGACACACACACAGACACACGCACATACGCACAGGCAGACACACGCACACTTCTTTATTAAATCTTGTTAATGGTCTGCATAGTAAAGACAGAAGCGCCAAGCCTACCGGTATACGACAACGGGAGCGGAATGCGGCTACTCTCCGCAGATCCTCATCCGTGGTTTGGAAAGGGACGACCAAGATAGTGGGATATGTGTCACACAGATCATAGTTTGAGTTAATAAATGAAATTCTCCATCTCTCGTTAGGCAGACCCTAGAAACAAAAAAGATGGTTTATAGTGATCTACATAGCTTCATAGTAAAAGAATATCAGGTATAGTACTTATAAAGGAAATTAGATCAGGTACACATTAGGTTGGTGCGTGTCTCATTTGTGCCAAATATGTAATCTGTCTGTAAGAGTGTGTGGAGAAATTATTTCAGCAAAGTGCAAAACACACTATAGTTGAATGTTTTTCCTGTTTAAAGTGTATTTATCAGCTAATAACTTCGAAGAAACTTTGTACAGCTAATAACTGCTGCTGTAATTGTTATGATTCCATTTATAATAATCTCAGCTTTAACACAACACTGTTCACTCATTCATAGTCACGGGGTCTGCTAGAGCCTATCTTAGCACTCTAAAGGGTGAAAGACAAGAGGAGAACACCCTGAGCAGATTGTCACATCACACACACTTTTTAGAATCACCAATCAACCTAACGTACATATTTTTGGCCTGTGAAAGAAAACCGGACTAAGCACAGGGAGAACATACAAACTCCACACAGAAAGACCCCTTATTTATAAACAAATAACCTTTAATCATTCCACTTTTCTAATGAACATAAATTTGCATTTTACATGCTGTTTTTGTCATCAGTTAAACTTATGATTACAAATAAACCTTTAAACTTTCAGCAATATTTTTAGCTCACTGCTACTATTTGTAATTTCTGCACCGACATTTACAACACTCAAGAATCAGTGCTAGCTAGTATCAGGCTTAAAATACCAGGCTTAAGCACTGCAAAACTTGCAGCTTGAGAAGCAGCCATGCTTGTCCAACTCATCATTTTCATAAAAGCAATAACTTGGCTGATATCAGAATTCATTCCTAAGAGATTTTATGAATTTAAGCAAGTTACACTGGGATAAAAAAACCATCTCATTCAGCAGCTTTACTACCAAATAGTAAGAGTCTTACAGGACATCCCAGGCGCAATATGATGTCGAATCTGCCCCGAACTGCAAAAACTGTAATCAATTTAAACCAGTTTATCAGCCCAAGTGCCAAAATATATAAATAAATAAATGAATAGCAAAGCGGATAGAAAAGGATTTATTGAATAAAATCACAAGACCTGCTCCCAGCTCTGACCACGACTGTTTATACTATAATAATTCTTTGTACTAGGAAAGGGTCTGGGATAAATCTGAAGGAACTCAGCAAACACAGAGAGCTGTTTTCTGATCAGTTGAAATAGAAGCTTTGTTTCTGACCTGACGTCTGTACTCGTCCATGGGTTTGTAAACTCCCCAGCCGTTCTCTTCAAATTTCTCCTGACTCAGATATGAAAACAGCGACTGTGGGTGAGAGAAAATATAATATATCTATTCTGTCTGGCTGTTATTGGGACAGAACCCCATCCACGACAAGAAGTCCACACAGATTCATGTGTCATCATATACATGTGTCATCATAATAACAATAGCATAAAATGATAATACATATTATGAAATGTGCATTAAGGGCAGTGTGTTTGAACTGACCAGTCCGTGAGAACTAGGAAACGCGTATTTAAAAAGCTCCCCAAAAATGTCCCGCCGGCTGTGACCCTCCTGCTTCAGAGCAAACCTCAGGTTCCGCATGTCCTATAAAAACACACACATTTACACATATTATCCAGAGCGTCTTACTTGCATCTTTTAATACAAATGAGCAATTAGGGGTTAAGGGCCTTGCTCAGGGGCCCAGTAGTGGTAAACTGGGTGTACTAGGAATTGAAGCCTGATCTTCCAATTAGCAGTCTAACACCTTAACTACGATACTACCATTTTTATGTTCCTTAAAGCAAGTTGCTGTTATCAAATCTACTACATTATATCTTCATTATTACATTTTTGTAGTAGAGGATATATGTGACAGTTTCTAAAAGTATATTCTGCACACACACACACACACACACACACACACCTTGCCCACCCTTGCTCTAGTATTTACAAAAATGGTAACATACAATTGCGTTTATCAACCACATGGTGAAACAGTGAGCAAAAGTTCTATAGTGTTGCTTTAATATTGAATTTAGCTGTGTCTACAACTATTTTATAACCAATGTTTAGCTAAAATGTCCAGTCAGTTATTTTACCTTACAGGTGATGTCCAGCCCATAAGAGTTTTCCCCTCGGCTGGAGGCTCCGCCCATCTTTTCTATCTTGCTGATGACACCAAGGGGTACATCCAGCATAACTGTGACCTCCTAGGCAACAGACAGAAACATTAATCAGTACTACTATTCCATCTAATAATCTAGAGCCCGACCTCAATAGAGGCAAACAAAAATGTAATAACATGTTTACAAACAACTTTTTTGTATACAGCATATGTACATTATTATATTTTTATTAGGCTTATAATACTTTTTGCAGCTTAAAAAAATGATACATTTATTCTTAATTACGGCTGTGCACCAGAGCTGTGTAGCATGCAGCAGAGTTTTTGTACATTTTAAGAAAAATGTACTGAATCCAACTAAACACTCCTATACTGAGGTAAGAAAATAAATATTATTCAAAGTTTTTAAATTTAAAAGACCAGGGGCCTCAACCTTGCATCAACCTTTGCTAGTGTTGGATTTTTAATCAGTTAAATTTGTGCAAAAATGGGCATTCCTCTACATCAACTTCATGTCTGGCGTACGTACATTTTCATATTTTTGTTCATTGGTGCCTCTTAGAGGCAATGAAGTAAAGTTGCAAACATTGGACTAAAAAGTATTCTACTGCCTGTCTACCAGGTATTTCCATACGATGCAGTTGTCCAGCCAAACATTAAAGCGCAATTTGCAGCAATAGCTGCTTTTCTCACACACATTTATAAATATATAAAGGGGCATCTAAAATTTAAATCACAAACGGAAATCTGAAAAATTTACATTCAATAAATGTGCAAATAATACGTGATGCACAAATCGATGCACAAAAAGAAATATTGTGGCAAAGTGGCCTGGATCAACCCATAAGTTTGGACGAGGCTGCAAGCGATAAATGGCTTCTTGGCAAGTAATGCGTTGTTGGTTCTATTCTATCTTTAAATAAACTGTGTGGGTTTTTTGTGCGTTTAACTATTCAACTGCCTATAACGAGACTGCAGTTATCCACTAAAGACGTGGCTGTTAAACCCTTCCAAACAACAACCCTCAAACTGACCAAGCGGACAAGCAAATATAAGCGGGCAATTGGTTAACTAACATAATTCATGTGCGTGCCACCGGACGTTCATACTATTACATCATCCAAGTACAGGCTTAAATACAGTCTTAAACACGTTAACTGATTTCAGTCTGTTTCTTATTAATGTGTTCACACATTTTATAAATGCAATAGATACATAGTCTAAAATATATGATTCACTTTTGATTCACTACACTGCATGTATTTGAACATTAAATACAGACTGGTAGACCATGTTTACCAAGGTTTAGCAGAGAAATGACAGAGAATTTACTTACTTCTGGGGCATTGATGGAGTAAATCCTAGTCTCCCAGAGCAGCGGATATTATCCCTGACAGTAAACTGTCGCACGCAATATGGGAAACTCTCTGCTAAAAGGGTGTAAGTTTATTAACACCTGCCAGTTCTTCGCTCTTCACCACGTTCCAAATACTTTTTTCCTCATTTCTACTTCCGATGGTAGCACCTTCAATTGACTTATTGTAATGTTTTGTTTTCTGCTTGCTTTTGCCATTTTTGAAGTTATATAAGGGTGCAGTTTTGTGCATGTGCGCTCAATTTTATGTTAATTGGGATGTACAAAGAAAATATGCTTGAGATGTACACAAAGTTGGTCCAATCCTTTTTAATGAGGACCCTTAGTAATTTGCCATGGTCATACTAGCCATACTAGCAACAAATGAAAGACTCTATTGGATAAGTGCATATTAGTACAGACCTCCTTTTATTCATTCATTCAGACGTGCTGTCGTGCTAAGAGACTTAAAAAAACACCACAGAGAAAAAGAGTCATGGAAATGAGGTGAAATAGGAAAATCAAATAAAAGACAGAGAAAGAACTGAGGAAACGGTACACTGCTGAGGAGGTGGATTAGGGTGTTAGGTGGATTCTTGTCTAACGTCTGTCTAAAACATCTCTGCTAAGCACACTTACTTCAAACGGAGTCTTCGAGAAAGTCTTTGAGGTGCTCTAAGAGAAGCTAAAAACTCACAAGTATGCTGTGTTGTGAAGCTAAAGATACATTCAGCTTCTTACCGCTTCACTGCTCTTAAAATACAGTCTGTAATTGGTGATGAACACCTTCCCTTTCAGCGCTCCATTGAACGGGCACATGTAGATGAGGTCTTTGTCTAAGGGAAAATAGGAAGTACTTACATGAATTACACATACAATCGCACATTTATTAAATCTTTTAGAGAATGGAGCCGTCTGGTTAAATTGTTATCTTGTGTTTTTCAAATTGATAATAAAGCTATGTACACTTACTCTATATGTAAAAATCCTGCAGTTTATAAAAGTTCTCAAATCAATAACATTAGGTTTTACAGTTTTTATGACCTGCTTATGAAGTTCATGACCTGCATCTGTATCTGGATGTAGGCATTTTGCTGCTGGCACATGATTGGCTAATTTGATAACTAATTAAACGTACCAACGTTTCTTATAAACTGGACATTTACAAGTTACTGATGAGCCATAAAAAAAATCTTAAACAAAATTCAAAAGAAATTTTGCTCTAGTACACAAGTAAACTCCAAACTCAATTTTATGTTTTTTTTTAAATTACAATTAATTAAGTAACGCTTATATATACACTATATAACATGTAGACTCCAAATTGCATTATTCTGAACATGTTTCATAATATACAAGCAAATATCCTTTAAATTAATCCAAAGCTATTATTGTCAAACGCTGAGTGTGAAGTAAATCCGGTAGGGGAGGTTACATTTACAAAGACAAATATGAGCATCTTAAGAGACAGACAGACACACACACACACAGACACACACACACGTTCTTCCTGTAGTTGCCCCAAATGAGGAAATAAGCAGGCACAGGGAATTATTTTTTTTATTTATTGTATTTTTGACATTATATGGTCAGTGCTTTAGACATAGACATCTGATTTAAATCAGAAGTGGGTGTGGCATAAATATTTATTTCATATAAAACAATTTTTCCAGTAAAATTTAAAATACTAATTCTTGCACTGGGAGGTTTTTTTTAACCACACGTTCATACGTAAATATTTGTTCAAGGTTATATATAAATACAACTTACAAAGTCGTCGTCCCCCCCCGCCCCGCCCCGCCCCGCCTGTAACCTTTATGTATAACAGGTTTCACGGAGCCTATTCAATCCTAGTCACTTTATATTATTTCTGCTGACCTGGAATGGTGCTCCGTTTGTGTCTGTTGTCCATGTTTGTATTTGCCTCTACTGCAGGCTAAAGTGAGCCATGTAATTCCATGTGGGACAAGACAAGCAGTGACGTATGTGGTATAAACAGTTATGTATGTATGTATGTATGTATGCATGCATGTATGTATTAGAATCCCAGGCAAACTCTTTCTGTGCAAAGTTTGCAGGTTCTCCGGTGTCCTTCCGGAGTCAACAAAAACATGTACATCAGGTTGATTGGTGATTCTAAATTGCCCATAGGAGTGAGTGTGTGTGTCCTTGCGATGTGACTGGCAACCTGTCCAGGGTGTACCCCCTGCCTTTCGCCCTATGTGCGCTAGAATAGGCTTAGTGTTAGGATACACGTCATATCTATTAAATATATATATTTTGATTTTTGTAATCAAATTTTCACAATCTGATCATTAGCACAGACTGAGGTAGTAACTATAAACTTCTATTGTCCGATTTTAATTTGTCCCTGTGTGAAAGTAAAAACCTCTCACTCGCCTTACATGCCTACCTCATCTATGCAAAAACTATTTGTATGTTATCTGTTCAACAGGAATAATCCTTTATATTCAGCTGGATTCTGAGCCTTACACATACAATCTACAATCTGCATTTTTAAGGACAAAAAACAACTTGAGATTATAGTACCAAACCTTTTTATACACACAATGATTAAATGTTGTATAATATAATGTATAATGTTGCTATGTTACTCTAACACGCGCACTCACCGATCACTCTCTCTTCTCCAGGAAGTAAGGCAACGTCTGCGAGTGGCTCCATTTTCAGACTCTCCCTGGATGCCTGTCAACACACACAAGAACATCAGGCTGACATGGGGTGTGTGCGTGTACATCAAACACATATCTTACAGTGACTGCAAAACACAGTGAAAATTCATTGAGCCCAAGGCACATGACTAAATTTTTCACTTTTCTCATTTTACTCCCTGCATCTCTATAGAAATCACATGACATCTGCTGGGTTTAGCTCTGTTTTATAAAGATGGCTATTGAAGCAGACAATCTTACACTAACATGAACTTCCTCTGCTAAGAAAAGAAGGGAACTGACTTATTAAATTACAGAAAGAGACTGCAGATAGAGATGGACGCCCTTTTCACACACATAACATTATGGGCTATCACAGTGGAATCTTTGCTGCTTCATACATTTGTGGTGGATACATTTTTTTTTTTAACTGGCAGAAAGAAAACCATTTGGAGAGAGTGCGATTTGGTCTTTGAATGTTACAGCCATCTGTGACCCTGGTGTTAGCAATGATGCGATCTTGTTTCCGTTCTGCCAATCACAGCGACACTTAGCCTATCATGGACATCTGTGGGCTTGTGTATGTAGTAGAGAGCAGTTTCTCCTTCAAGTGTGTTAAACTCAGAGTTAGGCATGTTACTAAAAAACCTATTAGTTATAGTTACTATAGTTATATGTTAATAATTTGGATTCTTCGGCATCAACTGGACAAATTAATAGATTACATTATTATTATAATAATAATAAAAGATGGTACAGTTATTTAAAAGCGTCGTGGCATAGTGGTTAACTAAGAAGGACCCGTGTTCGATTTCCGGGCAAGGGGTCTTTTGGTACAGAATTTCCATTAGAAACACTGTTGATGTAGAACGCCTTTATTTCTATCCTATAAGTTGTGCTTATATCTTGACAGGCTGTGTAGGAGTTTTATAAGAGATTTGTATGAGATACTAAAATAAAGTGATTTTAAATAACAGTTTTTGCATCACTGTAAAACTGGCACATGCAGTTTATTTCTCTTCTGCTATTTTATTGAAGAATTGAGTTTCTTAACTAAAATATATTTGGTTTAATTTAAATGTAATTTAGTGAAACCGAAATTATAACAAATATTTAATAGTGAGTCTCATTAAATATATGGAATATAACTTTCATAAAAAACCCAAAGGTAAATTCGGATTGGACCTTTTCCCAAACAGTCACTGATTTTCATAATGTTTTTAATTTTCTAACAGAAATGTCAATATATTTAAGTTATAGTTTTACTTTATCCTTCAGTTATCATTTTGTTTTCGGCAGTGAGAACCTGTCACTGACAAAAATTACGTCGAAAATTCCGTCAACGAAATAAACATAGCCTACAAGACATTATGAGCTCATAATCTGACATCCTGGAACAGATGTTTGAATACATTACAAAAAGCGAAATTGTAGAAAACCCAAGAAAAGTATAATTTTACATAAATTCCCTTTGCAGAAGTGCAAGTGAAAAGGGGGGGTATAAAGAAAGGGAGTGGTAGAAAGAGAAAGAGAGATGCCATCTAGACAAGCGCATGGGATCTTTGATGCAGAATGTATAACCTGCTGGTTGTCTAAACCCCTGACTGGTTTCCCCCAAGGTTTTTCTTCTTTTGTCACCCATGGAGTATTGTTTCTTGCCGCTGTTTCCTCTGACTTTCTTAGTTTGTGACTTAATTTACAGATATTATTCAACTTATGCATTTTAGTGCATGTTAAGATAAACCTGTAAAGCTGCTTGGAAACAATTAATAGTCCATTTAAATGGGGATGAGTATGCTAATTGCCTGCCGCTACCTCCAAATCTAGCCCGATTGTGCATGGTTTGCCAACAGTGTTTTTCCACTGTCTTGTATGTGCATGCTCTATTTGCATGCACACACAAATACAGTGTAAATATCTTCTTTATATAAAACAGGTTTGTCCAATACATGCTATAAGACTGCACCTACAACATTTTGTTCGACACTAACTTGCCCTCATTCCCAAGCAAAGCCTTGCTAATCTGCTGAGTACAAAGATAATTAAGGCATGTTTAAGATGTTTATATAGCTAGTAATCCCATTCATTCAATTCAATGGAATAAGTTGATTCTTTCTGTTCTGGAGCTAACATTCAGCCAATCAGATTTCTTTAAACTAGGTTACTATACATGTATAATTGTTCATTGTGGGGAAGAAGGTGCTTTAACAAATGCAAGTGTCATTTATTACATTCTGATTCAAGCAATATAGACCAGTATTAATAATCTACACATCATTACTTATAAACTGACTATTTTTCTGGCATTGGGCAGACACTCTTATCCTCTTAACCAGGACCAATTTCTCAACTTAAGAAGTATGGTATCATCAGGATTAAGGTTCAGGATATCCTCTGAAATTATGGGTTATGTAATTTGGCGATGTGGTTAAGTAGTTGTTTTCAGGGTGTTTTTTTTTTAATCACAAAGGTGCTTAGATTTCTAACACTTGTAGGCCCTTCATTAGGTGTAATGTAAATATATACCAGCCTGAATAAGTGGTACAAAGTAACATGCTTTTTCTTCAGTACAGTGTAGATCCTATACAGCGCAGGATAACACTGAAAAGCATCATTTATTCATGTGACCAGAGAAAGTCTAGCCTACCTAGACCAAAACCGAGCAAAGAGCATGGGCATTGTTCACACTGAGACCAAATTCAGCCTACAGCTTGAAAATGTGCTTTCACAGAAATATGAAGAGTAGTTGAGACAAAAGGAAGCTGGAGAAAGTTGTGCAGTTAAAAGAACATCATGTTGAAGGCTGTAACAGTATATGCACTCACGTTTTGGCTGGAACTGTTCTCCAGAGAAGTGGAGAGGTAACCTGGTATAGGAGCTGGAGCTGAGGCCATTGCTGGGGCTACTGCTTCCACCACTAAAAGACAAAATAGACTAACTCAAAATATCGAATATTCATGGATTACATTTGTAGGTGTTATCATTTAGACTATTTAAGGTATGTGATAAAAAAACACAGAATAGACAGAAACAGCAATTAGCTGTTTTGTAGTTTCTTGATTGTACCCTGTGATAAATCTCTACTGTTTGTTTCAGTAAGATGTTAAACTCCAGATTCCAGACATCACTTAATTAGGCAGTATGGGAGAGGGGAAATATGAGTCAGTGCTTTACTTCAGTTCTTATTAAATGCAGTTTGATATCACTGCCGTAAATCACGCAGCTTCTAGTCTTCAAGCTTTTAAACTTGGTTTTAATTTGAGTGACTTGTCAGTTGTGGGCTTCGGGCAGCAATAATCCAGGGTTTAGTGATTTCCCAAAATATAGTCAACATATGAACATTTTGCTAGTGTCTGTGGCATCTTCTAGTCTACTTGTCCTAAGGGTTATATCATAATGACATCAGAAAATTGTCAACGGGGTCCAGAGTGAAAGCCCTGAGGTAAGCAGGCTGGGAGTATTCGGTGTCTATAATATGCTAGGAAGAATCTAGGAAGAATGTGCTCATTGTCCTTTTGGTGTAGGTAGAATCCTGACCCTGTGTAATTTGCCCTTTTGTACATTGAAACACTTTCTGCACATTCTTCTTATGTCTCTTCAAAATTTCACAGCACACTTGGACCGAAAGTTGTGTATAGACTAAAAAAGGTTGGTTGGAAAGCCTATCACAACATCCAGACCAATGTTTCAATACAATCAATACAAATAAATGCATAAAGGCTGTCTGTCTGTCTGTCTGTCTGTCTGTCTGTCTATCTGTCTATACCTGCTTAATCCCTAACTCTGGGTCACAGGAATCCACTGGAGCCTATCCCAGCACACATAGGGCGAGAGGCAGGTCGCCAGTCCATCGCAGGACCACATATAGATGAACAACCACACACACACACTCACATTCACTCTAATGGGCAATTTAGAGTCACCAATCAACCTAAGGTACATGTTTTTGGACTGTGGGAGAAAACAAGAGTACCCAGATAAAGCCCATGCAAGTACATTGGAAACATGCAAAATCCACATAGAGTAACCATGCTAACCACTGCACCACGGCGCCTTGAAGTCACCATTCATTCTAAATTTAGCTACCGTTGTCAGTAATTAAAAGCAAATTCAAAACAACTCGTCAGCAACTACTATAGCTGCCTGCTCTGTGCTTCCTACAAAAAATAACAATAATTACGTGACTATCTCTATTCTACACAATATAAACACATTGGGACACATTGCTATCACATCCTCACTTCTAGTTTCAACATAGATTTTGTCTAAATTTTTTCCCCCTAAAATAATCTTATAATCTTTTGCATTAGATTTCTGATCTATGGCTGCAGGGATATATAATATTAGTAAAATCAGGCACGAGACCTTGGTCTACTGGTGTTTTAATTTCATCCCAAAGGTGTTTGGGGTTTAAGTCAGGAGTCCTTTTAAACCACAATAAACTCCAAAGCCCTCAGGAACAGCGTTTCGGTCTCTTATGGTGTTTAAGTAAGGGAATTATCCAAAGGCATTTCAGATGACCGTGTCCTTTGCCACAAATCTGAGGCAATGGTTTGAGAAAGTTTGATGTCAGTGTGCTAGTCATGTGTCCACGAAATCTGCGCAGATCACTCAGCCAATTCTGCTAGTAAAATGAGAACATAGGAACAGGACACAGCGAAGTGTTATTCACTGTGTAAATGAGATCAGCAGAAGGGGTTGGACATCATATGATCTAAAAGCTGCTAATAGAAACTAAAAGAGGAGCAGGTGTTACAAAGTGATTCATGGAGTCATAGACATTTATATCCAAAACCATTTATCATCTTAGCCCTATGTCCCTGCCTATTCCTGAAACCCTTTATTCTCTTAACCCTACATCACTCTTTATTCCCTAAACCCCCTCTGTTCCCTAAACTCTACATTCCTTCTCAGTACCTAAACCCTTGTCTTTCTCGTTACTTAAACCCTTTATTCTTTTAACCCTTTATTCACTAAACCCTACATTCCTTCTAATAATCTAAACCCTAATAATCTAATTCCTTTCTATTCCCTAAAACCTTTATTCTCTTAGCCCTTACATCATCCCTTGTACTGTGATAATGGGGGAGGGATTAAAAAATATTCTAACCACTTCAATACACAAACAGAGCGTGTTTAAGTCAAAATCATAAAGAAACATTTGTTAATTGTTCTATTAAATGTGCTTTTTGTGAGGAAAAAAATTGTAATAAATTAGACGTCTCGTTGCCCTGAGGTCAAATCTGAACTCAGAACTGAACCGAACTGTACCGATCCCCTTTTATTCATTCAGACAACCAACCAAACTCACAGCAGATAAAATAGGATCTAAATAAAACTTTCTGTACCAGATAAACACAACAACATAATAATACGAATACGAATAATACTATTACAATACTACTACTCTGACTATAGCGGTTACACCCCACTGAGCTCTAAACTCTCACTCACTCACTCGTTCTTTCTCTCTTCCCCATAAACACTGCTAAACGCCACTGCTCTGATGCCATGGAAAATAAGAGTCAGGCTTAAAGTAACACAATGAAACACGGTCTAACACGAAAGATCCGCAAACCCAAAGCGAACACACGGGTAAAAATGTCATTTTTACAACTTCTCTCAATGCGGTCAACAGAGTTCGCTACGGCTCCTAGTTAAGACATGGAATACTCTTTAGCTTAAAAAAGGCACCGTGTTGTTTTCACATCCACATTCCAACAAACCCGGCCTTCTGAACTCGGATTGGCTACTCGTGTCCCGCCTCCTGCACTGTGATTGAATAAGGAAATAGGAACCAATCAATGGAACGCATCTAAGCGCCAAGGGGTGAGGAAGCAACATTAAGGAGGCGGAATTTGTCAGAAAACAGGTAGAAACCAAACGAGTAGGCTCAAGTGTTGCTACCAGGAAATAGCTTAGGCCTAGCTGAAAAACTGCTCTCAAGTGAGTAATGTAACCAAAAGACCAAACTCAGCAGAAAAAGAATGTAAAACCAACGCTCGCATAAAAGACTCAACGCAAACCGAACGCCAGTTCTTGCTCGCCAACGCACTACTCACCCGTTAATGCAATTGTCCGTTGCTCAAATGGCCAGTCTGTTTAGCACAGCCGCAGGAAGTGCTCTGCCCGAGTCATGTGATCGCGCTCAGCATCCTGATTGGCTGTGAGTTAAGCAGGCCGCTCCGATTATTTAAAGGAGTTGGATATTTTTTTAGTTTTGATCACACGATGAAATCAAGTGTTAACAAAGTGAAAAATAAAATGAATAGCCAGAACTTAATATAGGCAAATCCAACTTTTCTATTACATCCGGAATTTGTCCAATAATTAACCTATACTTCCTAATTTGAATATATTTATTACTATATGTCTATAACAGTTTAGAGATTAGACTGTAGGACTTCCTGTGACGTGTGGAAGTGAACTCAGTTTCTATTTATTATTAGAGGAAACTGGATATGATCTCCTTGAGTAACAATTTTTACAGCCCCTTGAATTGGAATGCTGAATAAATCATTCCGCAGTGAAGTGATGGCTTAATAGTTGGACTGCTGATCAAAAGGTCTAGGATACTGACCAAATGATGTAATAAACTGTATTCAAAATGCCAACACTGTGGGATCAGTGCTATTCATAATCACCAATCAATCTAATGTACAGGTTTTTGGACTGTGGGAGGAAACCCACACAAGCCTGGGGAGAACATGCAAACTCTGCACAGGAAGAACCTATGCCTGGGATTCTAACCCTTCTTGTTGTGAGACGACCGTGCCAACCACTACGCCACCGCGTCGCCATCAATAACCTTCATAACTGTTATTGATCTGTGCGGTTCAATGTATCTAATTCATATTTAAATAGTTATTAGCCTATGTATTTGTCACTTTTTGTGAAAATGATATAGGAGTTATAGGTGGTTACATGTTACAACTTTTAAGTTACACACATTTTGAATTACTGATCAACAATATATGCAAAAGTCACTGGTTATGTTGCTGAAACCACAGAAAGCTTTTATAACATAAAATAAAATAAATAAAATGAAAATAATAATTCTGCTTTTCACCTTTTCAGAGAGCTGGGATAGGCTCCAGCAGACCGCAGTGACTTTGAATTAGTGAATAAGTGAGTATAAATAATATTAATATATATAAATAATATTAATAATATTCATGATGAGCCTATCTCAGCACACATAGGGCGAGAGGCAGGGGTACACCCTGGACAGGTCACCTCTATCACAGGGCCACACATAGATGAATGATCACACACACACACCCAATCCTATGGGCAATTTACAATTACCAATCAACCTAAATGTACCTGTTTTTGGACTGTGGGAGAACATGCAAACCCCGCACAGAAAGACCCCTTGACTGGGAATCGAACCCGGGACCTTTTTATTATGAGGCAAACTGCAAACACCACCGTTAACTGCTAGCCTGTACGCCACCTGCTGCTAGTTTTTATCATTTGAAAATTTTACCTTTTAATATTGCTCATATTATAATATTGATTTTACACAACTTATATTGCCCACTCCTATTTTGTCTACTTTTATTTTTTTTAATCTTTTCTTATACTTATACTTTTTATTTTCTCAATTATGTTATTATTTGGGGCGGCGCAGTGACATAGTGGTTAGCATGGGGTACTCCAGTTTCCTCCCACAGTTTAAAAACATGTACATTAGGTTGATTAGTGCTTCTAAATTGCCCATAGGAGTGAGTGTGTGTGGTGGTTCGTCAATGTATTGCCGTGTGATGGACTGGCAACCTGTCCAGGGTCATGCTGGAATAGGCTCCATGTGTGCTGGGATAAACTCCAGCAGAACCACATGACCCCGAGCTAGAGAATAAGAGGGCATAGAAGATGAATGAATGAATGAATCTCTGTCAAGCTAGGTGTGTGATTTATATTCTGTACTGGATTTCAGTGCTGTTACTATAAACCAGGGCTAGCAGCATTCTGCTCTCCTGTGTTACATTAGACACTCAAGCAAATGGCTCAACACAGGTCAGGTTTAGAGTCTTGGGTCTTATAAAAGTGACAACTGAGAAGCCACACACACACACACGCACGCAAGCACACACACACGCCCAAACCAGTTCAGTTACATTCAGTCACAGTGACTGTATTACCGCCCAAATATGTGTCCGTGAAGTATTTAATATTTCCTGAATAACACAGACTCTAGGCAACATCCTGTGCCTGCATAAGCTCACTTGTACTTACACACGGTTGCGCTCGTAATTTACATAAACAAATCACAAGATAGTTTAGAAGGTGTTAATGGGTTGTCTCATTGCCATTACCGACTTCCTTTCTGTCTCAGCTGTGAGGCTGTCCAGATCCGCCAAGCAGTTGACTGTGCAAATGCACTGTGTATTATTATAGTTGTTGGGCAACACATTACATACCTATCTTTTATATCTCTCATATGTTATATATGTTATATTAAGAAATAAATAAATATGTTATATTAAGAAATAAATATTTAGAATCGGTTTACTGTGTCAACAGCAGCTAAGGCGTTGGGCTGCTAATTTTAAGATCTGGGTTTGATTTCCAGCACCACCAAGTTACCACTGAAGACTCATGTATAACAAAATTGCATATATGTAAAAAAAATATATATAAATGTATGTTATTCTGAATAAGGACATGCTGTAAATGAAAATGTAATAACACTTACATTATTGAGTCCCACTCTAGCTGTGCATGGATCCTACATTTCATCAGCATTAACATTGCATTGTTGTTTTTAGATTTAATATTGTATTTTTGTATAATTACAATTGTCCATTACCGTAATAAACTGTATTTATTTATTTATTCTCTTAATGTCATAGCATCTCTCTGGCTGCACTGCATCCAGTATGTGTATGTGGATTTTAGATTTTCTGTCCAATCAGATTTCAGTTGCTATGTGCGGCGATTTTAATGTAATCTGTTCAACTATATAAGCAGTAGCCAACTGCTAATTTGTAAATATTATTAAACACTGTTTCTTAAACCAAGCAGATTTTAAAACCCCTATAGCTGGTATACGGTGTCATTATCTATCCCAGCGCAACCAGGGCAAAAGGCAGGGGTAGATCCTGGACAGATCACCAGTCAATCGTAGGGCCACACATAGATAACCACACTCAACCGTACCAACACTCACACTTACTCCTATAGGCAAGGAGGAATCACCAATCAGCCTAATGTACGTTTTTGGACTGTGGGAGGAAACCGGAGTAAACCCACGCGAACGCAGAGAAAACATGCAAATTTTGCACAGAAGGAGTGCCAGAATCATGCGTGGGAATTGAACAAGGGAACTTTTTGCTGTAAGGTGATTGTACTAACCACTCAAACACTACTCCATCATGCCGCCATAAATAAAAAACTTATTTGACAAAAAAAAGTAGGATGTTAGCAAAGAAGGGTAACAAATAGCAAACATAACAATAAAAAGCATTTTTTGCATTTATACAGTTTATTGATCAATCTATAAAATAAGACAGAATTGGAATAATTACAGAAAAAGCACAAATCTGAACGGTTTAAAGTTCATGCCCTTAGCCAAAAGACCACAAATAAAGGGAAACCCAGGACTCTGGCACAAAACACTGGTGCTATTGTATGCAATCTCAAGTGGTATCTGTGGAAAGTCGCTTATATAATAGATGGTGGTGGTGTATTTTCCAAACGCTGAAAACATGAATAGTTTTAGTAACATACAGTTGGGATAATGTATACATACTTGCTTCTAAAGATATAAAACCCCTATACCATGTGACTTCTCTCTCAGGCGAATATCCCCAGGTGATTCATATGATGACAAAGACAACTGTCTAGTGCAAAATGTGTTGGAATTGAAGACACGACTAGGGGACCACTGGACTTTAATAGTGCAAGTAGTGTCAGAAATCGACCTCACAATTTTTTTTAGCCACACAGGAGTACCAGAAGTCCAGTTATGTCAAAACCATAACAAATATTGCGACACTGTAATACATAGTATTACTGCGAAAAACTAACAATATTGTCTTGCGTATTACAAATTACAATAGTTTACAAGATCCGTTGAATTGTTTTATTTACAACATTGTTTTTCGTCCTCTTCATATACTTATAATTTGGATTATTTACAAAGAAAAACCGAAAGAATGTATTTGCACAAAAGAAGTATAAATATGCGTACTTCCTTCTTGTATGTTACACTTTACCAAAATCAACGTATTTTACAAAATACTTTGTACATTATTAAGCCCCTTTGAAATACCGTTGAAAAGATCACATGAGAAATATGACTTCATCGTGTGTATTTCCACGGCCATACGCAAGCGATCAAGCGTTTCCATGTGGTCCAACCAACTGAGCTGCACTGCACCAGGTTATTCGATTTCATGAATGAATTTGCTCGTTTACTTTGCTGTGAAAACACTGATCAGCTTATTATACAGTGTTAGAGCCCGGTGGAAGCAGATTATTAACTGTCCTTTAAGACAATTCAAGCTCATTTATTTAGAGAGAACCCTTTAGCAATCTTTTAATGTGAGCACTTTAGAGCAGTCAGCAAACTAGGTGTTGACTATTATAAATGCCCATCGTGGGCAATGTTTAATGGCGCTAGCCACGACCACAATATTGTTAGCCCAGATCCCAGAGGAAGGCTTTGATTCAGGCACATGACCTGTCCAAGTCAAAGCTTGCAGTTCTCACTTGTATAGGATACGTATACAGGCTTGGTGGGGTACCTTTCTAGCTGCCCAACAAATTTTGACTTCCCCTAGGAGTTCTGCTCTAGGTATTCATCAATCATGTTAAGGTTGTTAAGCCAGTCATCATTGGAACCCACTAAAGTGTCTATAAAGTCCACGTCGCCTCCTCCAACTCCCACGGGTCCTACTGCCATGCAGCCGTTGCTCTGGTGCTGGGGTGGATAGTCATAGGAAGGTAGTTTGTTTCCAGGATTTTGTCCCGAACTGTAGCTTTGTGTCAGGCTGTGTTTGTCCACTGAAGGATAGCTTGGGGGTGCCATGCCATGAGCTGGGTCCATCATACCCGGACCTCCAGGCTTCATCATTTCCATGGTGGTTAGACCACCCCGCATTCTTAGGTTTTGCTGGTTTATAGAGGGGAGAATTTGCCCAGAAGGCATCTTTTGCATGTGTCTGCTTACCATACCTGGAGCTAGCTGGTTCGGCGGAGGTCGAGCTCCACTAAATTCAGCTGGCATACCCGGTCTCTGTGGGTATTGAGGTGCTCCACAGCCTGGAGGTGCTCCTCCACTAGGGAAGAGGTGCTGGTGATTTACAGGTTCCATGTGTGGGTGAGCCCTTTGTTGGCTCTGCCACAGCTGGGTTTGTGTGTGTGGTTGCTGTTGAGAGGAACACATCATGCGTGGAGGAAGACTGGCACCTTGATGCAGCGCCTGCCGCAGGTGGTTAGTTGGACCGCCTCCCAAACTTGGCCCAGGCATCCCTGGACGAGCTACAATATGACCTGGATGAGTAGGCTGCCTCGGCGCACCTCCCACTCCCATCAAACTCTGGCTTGGACGCATGGGCATCACTAAGTCTTGTGAGGCGTGGTAAAATGGTTGCTTGGGGCCACTTCCACCCATATAGGGAGAAGAGTGGCCTACTTGGGATAAAGATCCAGGTGGAAGGTTCATGCGATTGGATAGTATGGAGCCACTGTGGGGCATCATGGCAGGGTTTGGATGCTGGGGTGCACCAATAGTGTAACCAGTACATTCAGGAGGTATAGGTCTACCTGGACCTGTAAGAAAAAGAACAAACTAAATCACTAACAGCACTATCATTTCTCTCTTCATTTCTGTTTTCTTGCGTCATGTATTTCCCCTCAGTTGCATGTTGTTAAAAAATGAAAACAGTTTTAGATCACTTTCAGTAATAATGTATGTAAACAGGTTGTATCGCTACCTTGAAATGGTGCCACCTGCTGGCAATCTGGCATCGGTCCTTCATTCATTTGTTCTATCTGCCGTTGCTTTTCCTGCACAAGACGAGAAAGGCTTAAGAATACAGCCAAAAATTCTAGAGTTGAATATGAATAACATGTTTGACATAATTATTATGCCATCCGAGCAAATACTGGAAAGAGCTTTACCATTTTGTCAGATGCCCCATTCAAAACGACTGACATTTATCTCTTTTATACAACTAAGTAATCGAGGGTTAAGGGATTTGCTCGGTGCCCCAACAGTGGCAACTTGTTGTTGCTGGGATTTAAACTGTGCTCTTCCAATTAGCCATCTAACGCATTATCTGATCTGTGCAACCACAACACAGAGGGGCAGAATCAAACAGTTCTCTGTTAAAATCTACTGTTACTAAAACGTCCATTATTGGCTTTTTGCACTGACCTGCTTCCTCATTAGTTGAGTCCTAAGCAGCATGTTGTAGTTATTGGCCTGTCCTGGACGAGGCCCTGCAGAGGGGTCTTGAAGATGCGGCATCCCTACATTCTGTTCCTGTATAAGTGAGAGCGAGAGAGAGAGAGAGAGAGAGAGAGAGAAAGAGAGAGAGACTTAGCTTACATTCCATTTCCATACTTGGTTATCAGTCTCACAGGGAAACATCTGATAATGTCTAAAGTATGCACACCCTAACGGCAGAGTTACAATACAGTGTCTATCACGCTCTGCTTTATTTTCTTAAAGTAATCATGTACAAATGTTTCTATCGGTTCTCATATCTCAAAAGAATTGCCTATGATGAAGATCCCTGTTTTTGTTCTAGCAACATTTTAATCATCTATACACATCAATTTATCGCCTTTCCCAGCTGTTTTTAGCTGCAAATGTCTGTAAATAACAACAGAGAATTTAATCCAGCTCCCATTTCCCAGAGAGAGGAACTTTTGTTTGCATTGGCTCAGCTTGAATGCTGCGCCCATTCAGACTTCCAGTCTGAGCCGGCATTCCCATATTTCCATATTCTGATTCCCACAACTAAGTAAACACCACAAGCCCCTCCCGGAATGAACCTCCTATGTCTGGTTTATGTTGGCAATCCAGCCATGGTATAACCCCAATCAACTCAAATCGAATTAAAAATCGATCTTTAACAGAGCTTATATTTGTAATCTATTTTAAAACCACATCTTCCTCTTTACAATGCCTTAAAAGGCTATTTTCTGTATCTTAAAAATGGCCTTGTGTGTATAGGAGTGTGTTCAGTTGTGATGCTCGACCAGGGAAAACAAATGGTTTGTTTCTGCAGCACCACTGCTGATAATTGCTATTGATTTTTGCACCTTACTCCTGGCAATATGCGGCTAAAACAAAAACTGGACAAATCCTCTTGTTATAGGTAAAGCTACCACCCAAATCCTAAATACTGCAATTTTAATCAGGGCTCTGAAAGAAACAGAAGCTATTTATGATGTTACTTACATTTTAGACCTTTTTTAAGTACTACTAAATAAATAAAATAATTATTTACTATACTGGTGTTGCAGGAAATAATCTATTCATACCAGTGCGAACACTAGATGGCATTAGATACACTATTTCACACAAATAAAGCACATGCTTTGGAAGCTAATGTTTCCAGATTACACGGTTTACCACCCACTTAGGCTTTTTGCAATCAAATTTGGTTCATAAAAGGAATTTGGCATTCAGCCAGGAAAGTCATTTGGCAATCCCGTATCTGATAACACCTAAAAAAATAGTTTCTGGGCAATCAACCCACATGCTTATATATCAGAAGAGTTTTGGTGTAGCTCTGAAATGCTAGTCTTAAATACTGCAACTATCGTTGCAGTGATAAATGTAAGCACTAGCCTGTTTTAGTCTGTGACACTTATTGTAGGCAGCAGAGCAGGAAGACATCCTGATCTATTAGTAGCTTATAAGAAGAAGGTTGAAGGTAGAGCCAGAGAATTCTGATAAGGTTGTATTACTATTTGGGCGATAATGACTTTACAAAATAAACATTCTTTCTAGGTACCAACATGCAAACATTTCGGAACAACTAGTTTAATCCTATCATTTTCTCTTATTAAATAATTCAGTGCCTGGCCAGCTCCTAAGGTTTTCTGCCTTGATAATCTTAAGTTTT
This sequence comes from Sisor rabdophorus, assembly GCA_026260075.1. NCBI lineage: Eukaryota > Metazoa > Chordata > Actinopteri > Siluriformes > Sisoridae > Sisor > Sisor rabdophorus. The sequence continues at coordinate 6,093,065 of JAOTQW010000033.1, read as the reverse complement.
AAACAAATACGATGATACTTTTAGGCTGTAGGCTTATCATACTGTAAATATTTCATATCATATCACTTCCTGCTGGCACAAAAGGTTAGGCTTCATTAATTTAAATTGCTGAGCCGAATGCTAAAAGAAGGAAAGAAAAGCACTTTTGTCTAAAAATGACTTATGCTGTAGCTGTTATACTGGTGGAACATTAAAAAAAAATGTTAACGTATGACAGCTATTGGCAGCCCCCTTAAGCAACCCCCCCTTTCTGTTTTAGGCATAACAGTGAGCTTTTCATTTATTGCATTCAGGCTGCATTTAATAGGTTAGACATCACGGCAGAGGTTATCGAAGCAATCCGCTCTCGTAGCTCGCAGGCACAAAGCAACCATGGCAGAGAGACAGAGAGAGAGAGTGTGTGTGTGTGTGTGTGTGTGTGTGTGTGTGTGTGTGTGTGT
>JAOTQW010000033.1:6031255-6045514 GCA_026260075.1 Sisor rabdophorus | reverse complement strand
CAGAAAGACCCCAAGCCCAGGATTCGAACCCAGGACCTTCTTGTTGTAAGGCGACGGTGTTAACCACTGCGCCACCGCGCCGCCCCATATATATATAATATAGCATATATATAAATATATAATATAGCATGATTTTTTTTGGACTGTGGAGTGCCCAAAGTCAAAGAGAAAGACCCCTTGCTTATATATATAAGAAGGTTCGATTCCCATGCAAGGGGTCTTTCTCTTTGACTTTCTCTTTTGACCACACGTACTCACATTTACTCCTATAGATAATTTAGAATCACCCGTCAACCGACTGCTACCTGGAATAAACCCACACAAGCACGGGGAGAACATGCAAAAAAAACCCATAATCGATCATCTTGCTGTGAAGCCACCGTGCTAATAACTACACCACCTCCTCGCTCCTGGTATTACCATCTCGTAGTGCATTGCGATAAATGGTGAAATATAGTATCGTGACTTTAGTGTAAAATATCTTACGCTGAGATCCTCACAAATAAGCCATCAGATTTTTAACCAGACTGCTCTCACAGTTTAAGAACGATTAAGCTTTTATTTTCAACAATTTGCACACCTCTAGCCCATTAAATTACATTGTTAAATTAGTGGGGTGTACGATTCTGTCGACTTCTCCCAACATAAAGTCGGAAACAGTGATGCTATGTGGATAAAATCCAAAAGGAAATGTACACAAAGGGATTAGCAAACCCAGCTTTACCTAATGACCCTTTTCTCAATTACATCATCAGCGATTTGTAGAACTCCTGAGACTGAAGGTAAAGATATTTAGCCTGTAGCAAACTGCCTCTCTATTTGCCACCTGCACACACACACACACGCACACACGCACACATACACATGCTCAAGCATATTTTCCCTCCGAGTAAAATTTTACAGTTATTGTAGCAGTCCAAGTATGAGCTACATAATGATGAATGCTGAAGGTTTCATGGAGAGCCTCAGAAAACAAATGCTTTAATATTCCAGTAACAGCTTAAGAATGCAGCGGAGAGAAGTGGAGATACAGATGTGTGTTACTGCTTTAGAAACGATGAAACTCTTTTTCCCTCGTTCTCTAAAGCACACATCATTTTTTGAGAAGGGGGGGGCACGTAAACACATGGTGGCTGTCTCTTTGTTCCCACTCCTCCATGAGGACTGTATCAGTGGTATGCACTTGAGCATATACATCTCTGCCAAAACGAGTGTTTCCCACTCCCCATTCCCATGTTTTCTAAAAATAAAACACTGCACAAACACACAACACACACACACACAAGCGCACAAGAGCTACAGTTACCCTAATGTGGAGATATGTAGTAAGAAGAAGTTGTATGCTTTGTAAAATCTTTACCAAAGACAGTCGTCAGTAGGGAAGCAGTGAATGTGTTTTTATACCAGCTTTAGTTCACTTTATCCAGAGGTGGACAAATTACTACCCCAGGTAAATACCAAAGCAGATGGCGACTAGCAGGTTCTTCTATTTACATTTGCCCCACAGATTTTTTTGCTAAAGGAGCAAATATTTCTTCCTGACTTCTTTAGTAAAAATACGTTCAAAAAAATCATAAACATTTGTCTAAACCAAGAGACCAGCGTCTAACCCTAATCGAATACTAAACTAGCTAACCAAAGTCTAACCCTAATTGAAGACGCCTAAACTAGTTAACTAAAGTCTAACCTTAATCAATCACACCTAAACTAGCAAACTAAAGTCTAACCCTAACCAAACACACCTAAACCAGCACACCAAAGTCTAACCCTAATCAAACACTAAACCAGCAAACCAAAGTCTAACCCTAAACAAACACTAAACCAGCAAACCAAAGTCTAACCCTATCAAACACTAAACCAACTAACCAAAGTCTAACCCTAATCAAACACTAAACCAGCAAACAAAAGACTAACTTTAATCAAACACAAACCAACTAAGTCTGATATGTAACAAACAACACATAAATGAAAGCACTTTCTTTGGAGTAGTGGTTTCATTTTAATTGGTTTAATTACTGGATTTTAGGAAGGGGTTATGACACTAAAAAGGATAAACTATACAATAAAATAGTTCATTATTCATTCATTCATTTATTCATTCATCTTCTATACCCGCTTATTCCCGAACTTGGGGTCACGGGGGTCTACTGGAGCCTATCCCAGCACACATAGGGCGAGAGGCAGGGGTACATCCTGGAAAGGTGTTTATATTAATTGTTTATTATTTTTTAACACCATACCAGCACCCAGGCTGGTACACTCATACTGCTCTTTTATTAACCTAACATGCATGTTTTTTTGTGCCTTAAGAGGAAACCAGAGTACCTGGCGTAAACTCACACAAGCAAAGGAAAAAAGATGCAAACTCTGCACAGAAAGGCCCCTGCTCAGGATTTAAACCCTGTGAGGCAATTGTGCTAACCACTATGCCACTGGGATCTTTTTGTGAGGAGTTTTCATGTTTTCTCCGTGCTTGTGTGGGTTTACCCTGAGAGTTCCAGTTTACTTCCACAGTTTAAAAACATGTACATTAGGTTGATTGGTGATTCTAGATTGCCCATAGGAGTAAGTGTGAGTGTGTGTGTGTGTGTGGTTGTTCATCCTTGTGTGGCCCTGCGATTGACTGAGCTAGGAATGAAATGGGTATAGAAAATGAATGAATGAATAAATGAATGTTCTCGCCAAGCACAGATGTTTCTCACAGTACAACAGCTGATGATTGTATGTTTTTTTAGTGCTAGATGAAGCTGAATCAGCTCAAAACTCAATACCACCATGCAGGGCAGCTCAAAAATAGAATTTGAAATGAAACATTGCATAAACAGAAAACTAAATTGAGTCACAGAATGCAAATAAAATAGATGTTTGCAGGTAAGTGTGCGCAAATTTTTAGTGCAAATAAACTGACACCAAATGAAGCAGTGTGAGACATACAATGTCTGTGCATTAATTCCACACAGAACTGAGGTATGAATTTTAGCCTGTGCAAACAGTACCAAACCGAGCAGGAGTCTTTCACAGTCTTTTTAGTCCTTTTTTCAGTGAAAACCTTGGTTACATCTGCTTTTTTATTTACTCTCTGTGGTCAAACGCCATTTGTGAGCCATTCTCAGCTAAACACCTCCAAAGTCTGACAGGAAACACTGAAAATTCCCACAATGTCTTATTTAGCTTCAGCATGTTAATCCCACATCATTGTCTCAGCGACAGTCACATCACAGACATGTTTTTACCCAATTACAGCATTGCCTAACATTGCAGTGCATCACGGCAACAGGGCGAGTCTGTAATTACAGTTATTTATTCAAGAAGCTCCAGAGTTGATGTCTAAATAAAACACAGTGAGCCCTGAACATCTATTAATCAGTTCTCGCAATTACATTGACACCCACCCTTCTAGTGACCCGGGGTCATGATGAATCAGATGGTCAGTTCTCAGCAAACGGTATCAGATGTTAAAAGGCTGTGCAGTTGCGATTGTAACCGGAGTCAGTCTCTAACCGTGAAGCACAAAGCAAAACATTGGGGTCCTCTCGGGTTACTCATAGAGAACCCTGTGCCACAATCTGTTAGTACAGACGTGCAAACAGACACTCTGTTCCGCTATGCACGCTATTACCATAGCGATACTCTAGCTGACCTCGCACACAACCAAGTAACTGCAAAAAAACAACAAAAATCCTCCAACGCCACACCAAAACAAGGGCTAGTGTGAGTAAGTGTGTAAATAAATAGGGTAGAATGAGAAAAAATGATAGGGATCAATAAAAAGAGGGTGGGCGGGCAGACGAAAAAGAAAGAAAGATGAGGTAGTAAGAAAAGTAAAAAGAAAGGGAAATAATGTGCACATATGTATAGCTGATGAGTGACTAAAAAACAATAAAAAAGTGTAGCTGGGTGTAGTCGTAAGTCATGGTGGGGTAAAGAAAATGGCTACACAAGAAAAGTACACAATAACTTCACGGACAGGAAGCCATATGCAGACCTTTGGATAAAATAGTTTATTCTTTTTCTAACATTTGGCCTCTAATGTTGTTCTAATTGCTTCACACTCACGCACACAGTTAATAGATGGCATCCAAGATGTATCCAAGATAATGTGAACGGCAGATCTGTAACATTTGCTAATTCAAGACCCTTAAATACTTTCTCTTTTTGTCTCACACACCTACCTCCAATTTGAGACTAAATACTGTATAGTTTTTCCTTCCTTAACCAAATACTTATAGACTTTTTGATATGAATAAATAAACACATTTCCCCTACCATTTCAGCTAATGAATAATTTACATTTGATTCCATTTGTATCACTCAAAAAGCAGAAGAAGGGAAAAAAAGATCACAACTTGTGAAAAGCTGCCAAGGTTACCACGACAGCTGCTTCTGGGAATCAGTGCATTATGTCGAGGCCAGGAATTCTGGGTAGTGCTACTTTGGACCACAGATGAAAGCTGAGTTGTCTGTGTGTGTGTGTGAGAATGTGAGTTTGAGTGCTTCAGTAACATCACTGTCCTGTAAGTGCACCTCACACAAATGTGTTTATCAGATTAAACACACAGCTGGCTCGAGCGTCAGAAGTCTGTGACGCAGAATCCTGAAAAGAAGATGTCCAAACTTAGAACTACTGGCTGGGTTTTTACTTTCATATTTTAAAGTCATGTTTTGTTTTTAAGTACTTGAAGGTCAAAATACTTAATGGTGGAAATAACCACCAGAAGGAAATCTAGGATAAAATTTTATTTAATTAGAAGTAGAAATGACATTTTACAAATAACAGGTCGCCAATCCATCGCAGCCAAACACTCACATTCACTCTATGGGCAATTTAGAGTCACCAATCAACCTAATGTACATGTTTTTGGACCGTGGAAGGAAACCAGAGTACCCAGAGGTAACCCATGCATTTTTTTAAATTCAATATTACATATATAGCAACATTTTAATGCAACACTTTCTCTCTCTCTTTTTCTCTCTCACTCTGACCAAACCCTTTCTGTTTCTCTTATTTCCTTGGTTACACTTTATTTCATCACAATATCGGTTTCCCTTTTACCCAGTGCAAAATTATCCAAAGTTCTCTGTTACCTGGTACAGTGTTAACACCAAATACACAATGTGTGTGTGCATGTGTATGATGATGCAAGGTAGAAATCATAACAACGGTCTGCAGTACATGTTGCATGACACTGATGCAACGCTTCTTCATCGAGTTCCAAAGAGGGAAAAGCATGTAAATCTGTAAAGCTGTGAGATGGATGGAGGGGGGAGGTTTAGGCCCTGAATTTGACCCAAATCATAGCAGGGTGTAGTTGATGACTGACAGTTTTATCACCAAAGGAAAAAAAACTTGTCAAATGAAAGAATCACTTTATTCCAGCACAGTTTTCAGGACAGTTTTTGAGCAGCAGCACTCCACTATGTGTGAATATATATACAAACACAAACTTACCATCAGGCTATAGTATTAGATCCATAAATGGGTCTAATATTTTAGTTACATATTGCATATTTCATCTGCTACTTGAGATCAACATTAAAATCATGAATGTATTGAAACACATGACCATCACAGTCACACGTGTTTAAAAAGAAAACATTCATTTATTTATTCATCCATTTATCTTCTATACCCGCTTATTTCTCACAGTGTCTGCTGGAGCCTATCCCAGCGCACATAGGGCAAAAGGCAGGGGGTACACCCTGGACAGGTCGCCAGTCCATTGCAAGAAAATGAAAACATTCTATTTCAAATTTACTGTTACTTTCACTTTTATATCAACCTCCACAACTGAATATCCAAAATTACCTTTGGATAATCTTCCTTTAATATGTTAATATTATTAAAATGATCGGCTCTATTTAAGTTCCGGCTTCTTTCAAACCAGCCTTTGCGGTGAGGCCCCTGATGGAGAAAATGTCTTTGCTTTCCTTTGTGTAGTCTCGAAGATTAGCCAGGAGATGACATAGTTTATCAAATTGAAGAGAAGATATAAGTACAAAAAGAATAGGGAAATAAGGAAAGTCATCAGATAAGATACAGTCTGGAGAAAAAGAGATCACATTCTGACTGCCTAAAGATCCACTTGATTAAAACCTCCACTGCAATTAAATGATCCTGTGAAATTAATATGTGGGTAATGTTTCAGACGTAGAATGTTCCTGCAGGCAATAAGCACAGCAGATGTTCGACTCATATGGTGCTCTGTAGTCGGTGGATGATTGGAGGCTAAAGATTGGCAACACAGGAATAATTCCCATTTTGATGCCTCTCTACACTAATCTACTCATTTCTAATCCACATCTTATCACACAGTGCTTCTGTGTTGTCACTTTATGTTGTGCAATACCTCAATGTAAGTTAATACTGGTAGATGCACACAATAGATGAGGCAGGTGTCTCTTAATTTTTTTCCCCCAGAAGAAAAATACAAGCTCTCCTGACAACCGATTGATAAAATAGACCCGCAAAGCTGTTCTTTGTGCTATCTTTGTTTTCCCTTTACTTCTACTCATCTAATGCAACCTTTAAGAGCTGCTAAGCTACCTTTTGAGCAGCTACCAACCAACACAACTGGCTTGTGGCCGTGTCAGGACTGGAGATGGGTCAGTGAGGGTGGGTTTGGTTTAGATGACGCTCGTTTTGGTCTCTTTTTTCGTCAGTACAGTCAGGAAAGGAAAACACACAATCTTATATTTGGTATGTGACTCCTGTTTGTTTTTCATCCCTAGGCAACACTGTTATTTCCTGGTATAGGGTTGCCTGATATAACACTGACGCACTTACACACGTCCTGTCTCCCTCTTTCTCAGTCCCATGAGCACTTGCACATGGAAAATTAGGCTTGCGCTCCAGATTGATAGCAGGAAATCATGAGAATCTTGCTTCATGGGTTAACAGAGATTTACTTTTTCCTTCCAATACTATTTTCCCTTTCGTTCTCTCTCTCCTGTTCATCTGACACATAAATGTTGAGGAATTACTTCTGCTCTGCAAAATGGTTTAGTTGCTGTATCTTTGTGTGTGCTGATAATTTTGCCATGTAAAAAGCTAGCCATAATACGCACACACTATCAGCACAATTTCTGTTCTGTTTGAATTTTTTAGGAAATAGGTTAATGTCAAATAAAAGTATGTGTTCTTACATACAATAAAGGAGATTTTGGACAAAAGTGAAAGGCGGGTGCTTTGCAGTTTTTTAGATTATTTGTCGTTCTATTTAAAATGTCCAGAGTTAAACTGTCATGGCATTATTGGAACAAACATAACTTTTGAAGTATCATCCTGAGGAAGGATGAATTTTACTTCCAATCATTCATTTGGGGAAGGGGGTGGCTTAGTGTTTGAGGTGTTTGACTGATACCTGCTGATACCGATTCCAGCACCACCAAGAAACCACTGTGGGCCCTTAACCCCCAATTGCTGCGTTGTAAGTCGCTCTTGATAAGGGCATCTGCCAAATGCTGTAAATGTAAATTCATTTTTATTTCTATTATACCCGCTTATACCTTAATTCAGGGTCACAGGGGTCTGCTGGAGCCTATCCCAGTGCACACAAGGTGAGAGGCGCGGCTACACCCTACAGACAAACAACCACACACTCACATTCACTCCTACGGGCAATGTAGATCAACCCACAATGTAGATTGAGGATCCAGAGTAAACCGACACAAGCGTGGGTAGAAGCAAAAAAAAGACCCCTAACCACTAAGCGAGTGTGCAGCCCGATCAACAATCATCAATCATTTTGTTTCGATAACATTGGTCATACTACATCCTGCAAATAGGTCATATGATAATTTAATTGCAGACCCACAAACACACTTTCCTATGGCTGTTTTTTCCCCTATATTCCATGTGACAATTAAAAATGGAATCCTCTCATTTTCTGTTCCGGTCTCTCACTGTTGCTGTCTCCCTCCTCTTCATCAGAGTCTTACCCCCTGCTAGCCCCCCTTCTCCCTTACCCAAGCATGCAGCATATGGTTCTCTGATGTATCAGGAAATTGTCTGCATGGAAAGCAGGACGTTTTCTCTTTCTCCAAGCATAGAAATCCTCAGTGATCGGAAGCCTCGAGCATTAACCTGTCAGTGTAACACTGCAGGAGGAGCGAAGAAGCGCAGAAAGTTTTTCTGCAGACTTTAAAGATTTCTGTGCTTTTGATTTAAGTTATGGTGGCGTGTTTGAATGAACGCGTCACATTCCTGACCTCTAGCTCATCTCATGCTTTAAGACCGCCGCCGAGAACAAAGTTTACGCGACACTGTTGTTTTTAATTCCGACGCAACTTTGAGGTGGATCCAAGTGTGTGCGCAAAGACATTAGCACGGCCGCTCTCCCGTTACGGTGGCGGCTGTGCTGCCGGTTTCAGTCAACTCGAAAAGGGATCTAAGGACAGCACCGCCAAGAACTCCGGCGTGTTTCTCCCTTCAGCTGGGACTTCAAAGGGCTATGAACTAATTTGGCCGGAGATCAGTTCAAGTCAACAAGAGCAGAAAGATCCGGTGCGGGGAAATGTGACTGTGGGTGTAGTTTGGGTTAGGGATCGACAGGAAACAGACGCTACATTGTACACAACTCAACTTTTGAAACTGGCTTAGAAACGCTGGACTTCTTATTCGTATACTATCATTACTACCACTGTTACTATTATTACCATTACTATTAATTCTGTTACTATTATTACTACTACTCCTACTGTTACTATTACCACTCCTATTATTACTACTCATGTTACTATTATTACTGTTACTATTATTACTACTAATGTTACTATTATTATCATCACTATTATTATTACTACCAATGTTACTATTGTTACCGTTACTATTATTACAACTAATGTTACTATTATTATTACTGTTACAATTATTACTACTATTGTTACTATTCTTACTACTGTTACTATTATTACTCATCATATTATTATTGTTACTACTACTGTTATTATTATTACTACTACTGTTACTATTATTACCAGTTCTTGGGCCCTATGCAAAGAAGGTGTATTGTGGCTTTTCTCTGGGCACCCAGGGCTCCTCACATGCCACTGACAGCCCTGTGCACTCAGTCATCCCCCACCCCCTTACAATGACCCCGTCAACTACTATCATTACTACTTCCACTACTACCCCCACCACTTCTATGACAACTACTACTACATAACTATCACCACTACTGCTAGTACTACTTTCATTATTATTATGAATAGTATAATAATAGCACAATAATACTGATATCACAATAACACTACTACCATTACTCCTACTACTGTTTTTAAGACTACTACTACTATAACTACTACTATTATCACTACTATTATTACTACCCACTACTATTGCTACCCATTCATAAGAATAATAATAACAATTATAATAATAGTAAATGTTCTCCTCGCACCTTCTGAGGTGTTCCATTCCCACCTCACCTGTGAGTGGCGAGTCTCTGTGTCCTGCATGCACCAGCGTTTCTTCAATTCCAGTTAACAAACATGCGCTGTCAGCGGTTTTAAACTGTCTGCAGGGGTGTTAATGAATGTGTGAGTGTTTGTGATTGCCCTGTGGTTGACTTCAGGTTTGCTGTGAATGTGTGCAAAAGAACAAAGATGGATGAATTCATGGGCACCATGCATAAACAGTTCTCATAAACACTCCAGGTTTCACAATAGAAGCACATTAGTGCAGGTCTTTGGGCCATAGAAAAAAACTAATGAACACAAATGAAATCCAAAGATCGCAAAGACTTCGATGACATAATTTCTGGATGAAACTAATGCCAACAATATGAAGTTATGTTTTGGCTCATCTGCCATGCAAGTGCAATCACATTTGTAATGTTTATGTCTATGCTCCAGATTTGCTAGTCAGTTTTGTTCCTTTTTCTCCTTTTTTACTATCACATATTATGCATTAATACTTTAATTTGCACGCACCTGGAGGTCTCAGTGGATAAAAGGTGTCTGCCAAATAATTAAATATAAATGCACGGTAGAAACTGCCAAACACCACATTTAACTCCCCAAAGCCACGGCTAAGCTCAGATCAACCTGAAAAGTTAATTAATTTAAGGCAACAGTAGTACCCAGCACCACACATCTTTCCGCCCTATTCAGTCAAAATTCTGTTTAGATAGAAAGCATGTGTGATTATTTTCTTTCCCTTTTTGTGTTCTTTTTGTATTCTGCCTAAACTGTTCTTTATTTATTTGGGGAGGTTTTTAATACCAGTTCCGAACTTTCAAACTGTGGTCTGATTTACACCCAATGTATGAGGGCCCAGCATGGTGGCTTAGTGGTTAGAACTGTGGCCCCTTATCAAGAAGGTCCCAGGTCCAAGGTGTGGAGTTTGCATGTTCCCCTCCTTGCTTGGGTGATTTACTCCAGGTACTCTGGTTTCCTCCCACACCCCAAAAACATCTATAATTTAAGTGAGTGTGAATTACGAGTACAATGGTTATAAAAATTGACTTGACACTGGCATGTTGTTAAAAAGAACAAAAAAAAACTAAAATAAAATAAACACAAGCAGATTAACGATTCATGCTTCAAACAATATCTTAAAAACATGTACATAATGAGTGATGTAAAATTAGTTATTCATTTGTTCATTCATCTTCGAACCTGCTTATTGCCTAGCTCAGAGCCCTGGGGTCTGCTGGAGCCTATACCAGCTCACAATTTAGAATCAACCTAATGTACAACCTTATGACTGTGGGAGGAACCCGGAGTACCCGGAGAAAACACACACAAGAACGGCCAGAAATCTTTGTGTCAAACATTGCCATGATCATTGTGTCAAACAATGCCATGATCATTATGCTCCCCCCACCGATATTATAATTGTAGAATCAGGTTATAAGTTTACAGTGTGAATGTAACCAATCAAAATGCTGTAAGAGCCCCAAAATAAAACTGTAATTATACAGTTGTTTGCATATTTGTATCATTGTCAGCAAACTAAATGACTAACACTGGAACTTCCCAGTGAATGTCATCCTTGTCCTGCTTTATTCACAAGATTTATTAAGAATTCTGTCATAATCATATGCTATCTGTTGCACTGTAGAGCTTTGGGTAATTCCACCATATTCTGTTGAATTATTTCTAGAGTTTTAAGGGCAGCCAAAGAAAATCTGTTAGAAGAAGCAATCAAGAGAATAGATCACATGACCTAAATATTGCTTACAGCATCTTTAATGTGTAAAAGATTTACCTATGTTAGTCTACAGATTTTGTTTCGGCTTTAGAAACGATGACCTGGTGCAATGGGTGGCAATTAGTGGTTTTAGAGACAAAATTTGAGTTTTTTTAATTGCTAGCATAGGCTTGAAAGTTTTTAAACTTCCAGAACAAATGGGAATTAATATATTATTAAGATGTTGAGCCAGATCACTAGGGGTCCGGCTGTGTCTATCCCGAGACTACTGAATTACAAGGCTGTGTCTATCCTGGGATAGTGTGTGCATTGTGGGTAAACTTTCTGATCTACGGAAATGCTATTAAACGCTGTCGATAATGGTGTAAGCGCATTTATTACTAGGGCAGCACTAAAGAAAAGACCTCAGAAAGCTGTTTTATTAGTAGTAACAGTGTGAAAGGGGTGTGATAGGGGGGCCCGACCTTATATTCTTTAATAGTGCCCCAAATTCCTGATTATTGCTGCTAAAAATCTCAAAGGACACCTGCAGTGAACGTTAAAAAATAAACAAAGGTTGGTGTGTGTGTGTGTTGTCGCCACTATTGCCCCAGGTTACTATCACAAAAACATGGTAAAGCCTTTCTTCTTCAAGAAAATCTGCCTGACTGTTCACTTTCTGACAAAGCACTTATTCTTCCATTTTGAAAAAAAAAAAAAGGTGGAATTTCCCCTTGATAACCGCTGCAAGAAAACATGCAAAGAGTCATCACCTTAAAAATACCTCTGTCCCAGCGGGGCAATACACACATCGAACATAGTTCCAGGAAAACGGGCGGATGTTGGTTTCATGTCACCAGTGAGCGCATGTACACAGCCTTCATCAGTGCCCTCCGCCGCTAAGGTTAATGACCGGAGGACGCGTCATCGCCCATTAACCACCATAAACCGGGGTGCTGAAAGGGTTCGGAGCGCTTATAAATATTTATAAATATTAATAAAGTGTCATTCGAAATCAATCGAAAACACATCAGAGTATACAACCTAATGACTGTGGAAGGAAACCGGAGTACCCGGAGGAAACCCACACAAGCGCGGTCAGAACACACAAACTCCGCACAAAAAGACCAGGGAATCGAACCTGCGACTTTGTTGCTGAATAGCAAACATGCTAAACACTACACCACCGCAGCGCCGTGTCAACCATTGCCATGATCATTGTGTCAAAGTCAGCAGACATACAAAACAAGCGCTGCACACAACCCTACTGAAATGTGTGTGAAAGTCCAGCTCCATTCACATCACGGTCTGTGCCAGAATAATAAAATGATTAAAAAATAGAAAAAAGTTGCCCAGTCTCGAAAGATTAAGAAGAAAAAGTCTAGAAGCTGTTCAAATTGTTCATAAGTATCAGTTCACACTGTGAGCGTCCCAAAAAAGTCCAAATAACAAAGCGATGGGAGGCGTTTCCAACTTTACGCCTGACGCGAGTATTCCGCTTTAGTTAATTGGCTGAGATTATTGAGTGACAGACCCGGCAACCACCAGAATGCCCCCCCCCTCCCCAAGGATTTCTACACACACACATACACGCTGGTACGTTTAACCCATTTAAAATGTACTCCTTTATGTGCTACGGATGCAGATGCTTAATCAGTAAAACCCGGTGCAATCGTGAACCCAGTGACACCCCCCCCACACACACACACACACCTTTCCACGCGTCTGTGCTATTTCAGACTTTTTGTTATCTCAGCGATCCACCTTAATTGTTAAGGGTTTCCATCACCGTTGCGACAGTAGCAACTCGTACTGGTGCTCACAGTGAGATGATTTTCGCGCTGACCTTAGTGCCCGAGCGCGCTTTTGTTAGAATGCGCGTCCCCGCTGAGCGCCAATTCCTCCTCCAATAAACACTATTTTATTCCCATCAAAAAAGACCACACGGCCGCTTAAACCAGCGCATGGGTCCTTCAGCTGCTTTCATTGTTAGAGCATGACTGTAGCAGATAAATGATCGGTCTCATAAGATTTAAACCGTTGGACAGCCTTTAAATCATCACCGATGTTAAATAGTGAGGCTAAGTCGGTGATTGCGGCAATAAGGACTTAATAATATGTGCGGAAGGTGAGTGAGACGGTGCGGGTTAATCTTTAATGCAACGTCCCAGCCTTATCTCAAACACACAAACTCACACACACACACAGTAACAAAAAAAACCCCTGCTGATTTCTCTGATCAATTTTTTAAATCATCATGAACAAGAAAAATCCACTTCACCTCAAAGTTCCAGGATCTATGAAGCCAGACAGCCGCAGCAGCGACAGGGTGAAGTTTTAATAGATTAAATTAGTCTCCCTGGCTGTCAGTATTCTCCTTCACACCACATCCCAGCAAAAGAAAGATGGTACTTAGGAAAAGCAATTCAAAACTCATCCACTTACTAATGGGTCCATGCGAGGTGAATCTAACCGCTGAGACACCAGGAGCATCTTGGAGCGATGGGACACGGCGCGATCACGATTAAATCCACTTTTGTTTCAACGTGTTAACAGTCACAATAGAAAACATCTCAGTGATGAAGGATAAGAGAAAGGAAGCGCTTTTACAAATATCGTGATATTTAGACTGGAATGACTTGCGGACCACGTAAAAACGAAAAGGACATTTGGATCCCCAAATAATAAAACAAATTAATTAAACATTCCGCACAGGTATCGGACAAGTTCACCAGACTAAACGGCAGCGGCAGAATGGAACAGCTCAAGCGTGTGTGTGTGTGTGTGTGTGTCTCGCTTTCACATCGCTGCTCTCACCGGCTTCCTGAATCGGGGGCGGAGACTCCAGGGATAGCCACGCCTACACAGCAACAGAGGCGGAGAAGCGGGTTTTACACGCGAGACGTCTGTTAAAGATACAGACCCTTCACCCTGGGGGCCTGTCCACTAAAATGTTTAAGATGACCTAAGAAAAACAGGTCTTTTGCTGGCCCTTGAAGAAAAAAAAACATTAAACACATGCTTACCAATATAATCTTAAATTAGCACTATTAAAGGATGAAAAAAACAATGTCGGCGGCGCGGTGGCGCAGTGGTTAGCACCGTCGCCTCACAACAAGAAGGTCCTG
>JAOTQW010000033.1:6014229-6024707 GCA_026260075.1 Sisor rabdophorus | reverse complement strand
AAGCCCGGGATTCGAACCCAGGACCTTCTTGTTGTGAGGCGAGGGTGCTAACCACTGCGCCACTGTGCTGCCCGTGATATAATCACTTAATCTCAATTGCGCATCAAGATCTGCAGTGTTAATACAGCCTTTTAATGCTAAATTAGATTAGGCAACATTCACTTATTTTACTGTTTATTCCCAAACGGGTCACGGGGGTCCGCTGGAGCCTACCTCAGCATACATAAGGCGAGAGCCCTGGACGGGTTGCCAGTTTTTTTGCAGTAAATGCTAACATACTAAAGCAATTTGCTTAGTCTGATGATACCTACGAGACTGTGAAACAATGATGAAGTGTTTTATTCTCTTTTAAAACCCTGAATATTTGTAGAAACAATTCATTTATCAGGATGACATCCCAATGCCAAAGAGCAAAAACATGGCCAAACAAATACAAGGCAAATGTTTGTAACATCACATTTAAATGTGTTTTTTTGTGCATACACACAGTATTTGTTGCTCTGCTTTGCATCATGTGCTTCGGATGAACACAAATCTAAGTCTAAATCAAAATAGCACACAGTGACATCAAGAGTTAGATGATACTCAATTGTTTATATACATGTAAATAGATTGTCCTGCCAGTATTCATCTGTTCCCTTTGATGAACAGTTGTTCACAGTGTAGTTAATTTTAGTAGATTAAAAAACTCTTTATTACAAGCTACATTCTAAGCAAAGCAAACAGTTGAAGTAAATGAGCTCGGCTTTATGTGTACCAATTTAGACCATACAATCTATAAACAGGGCGGCGCGGTGGCGTAGTGGTTAGCACGGTCGCCTCACAGCAAGAAGGTGCTAGGTTTGATTCCTGAGCAAGGGGTCTTACTGTCCAGAGTGCACATGTTCGGCCCTCGCTTGCTTGTGTTTACTCTGGTTTCTCCGGTTTCTTCCCACAGTTGAAGAACATGTACATTAAGTTTATTGGTGACGCGGTGGTTAGCACAATTGCCTCACAGCAAGAAGGTCACAGTTTTCATTTCAGGGCATGTGGTTTGCATAGGTTTTCTCTGGGTTTTTCTGGTTTCCTTCCTCACTAAAAAAACATGTACATTAGGTTGATTGGTAATTCTAAATTGCCCATCGGAGTAAGTGTGAATGCGTGTTCGTCTATGTGTGGCCCTGTGATGAACTGGTGACCTGTCAAGTGTGTACCCCTGCTTTTTGCCTGATGTGAGCTGGGATAGGTTCCAGCCGACCAACGTGACCCTGAGTTAGGGAACAAGTGGGTATAGAAAATGAATGAATAAATGAAAATAATAGAATACCCAACAAACTGATTTTAGATTTAGGCTCACTCTTACTCCTGATGTAAGGTTGGGGTCTTATATTTCTTGTTTCATATTTCTTGTTTATGCTTTGTTCATGTTTTAGGTTTTGGTTTCATCTTTGGTTTCATCATGTTTTAGTTTCTTGTTTACGTTTCTTGTTTGTTTCCTGTATTGTCATTTGATCATTGTTCCCCATGTGTTCTTGTCATGTGATTTCCTGGTGTGTCATGTTTTTATTGATTTTCAGTTCTGTCCTGGTCCTTGTCATTTGTCCTCTTTTGTTAGATGCTTTTCTTAGGTTGTTCATTTAATTCGTCAAAGTTTTTTTTTGTTTTGTTCAAGTCTGTGTTTATTGTTTTTTTTATGTTGATAATTTAATAATGCTGCAAATAGTCTCTTTATGAAGGTGTCCATGTTCTCCCTGCACTTGTGTGGGTTTACTTTGGGTTTCCTCCTACAGTCCAAATTGGTGATTCTAATTGCACATAGAAGTGACTGTAAGTGTCATAGTATTTCTAGCTGGTTATCCAAATTTGATTCACTGGCCAGCTTGTGACCTGGAGGAAAAAACAATGTGATGATAAAAGCATTACTAAGTAAACGTTGGAAACTGTGTGTTACATTTATCAGTCATACCATGAAACCACTGAGAGGTAAATTGAATATCATAATTGCGTTCTAATAGCACCTGTACCATGTGCTTCAGGAGAATAAACTAGACAAGCGTATGACTGTGTGTGACAGCAGGTCTTTTCAGTGAGGTGTTTCCATTATACGTTGATACAACTCTTAAAACAGCAGCAGGGTGATACACTATATTGCCAAAAGTATTAGCTCACCCTTCCAAATAATTCGAATCAGGTCTTTCAATCACTTCCATAGCCATAGGTGTATAAAATCAAGCACCTAGGCATGCAGGTTTTCACATTTGTGAAAGAATGGGTGGCTCTCAGGAGCTCAGTAAATTCCAGTGTGGAACTGTGATAAGGTGCAACCTGTGCAACAAATCCAGTCATGCAATTTTCCTGCTCTTAAATATTCCACAGTCAACTGTCAGCTGTATTATAAGAACATGGAAGTGTTTGGGAAGCAAAGTGTCGAATGCAAATCCTGCAGCGCCAAGACTCTAGTGAAGAGTGGTGAAGATGCATTCTTTGGAGTGATGAATCGCGTAGTTGTTTTTCAAAAGCTGGGCTTGGCACCTTGCTCTTCCAACATGACTGTGCACCAGTGCACAAAGCAAGGTTAATAAAGATAGAACGACAGATTTTGGTGTGGATGAACTTGACTGGCCTGCACCTCAACCCGATAGAACACCTTTGGGATGAATTAGAGTGGAGACTAAGAGCCAGGCTTTCTAGTCCAACATCAGTGTGTGACCTCACAAATGTGTTTCTGAAAGAATTTATTAAAAATCCCCATAAACACACTCCTAAACCTTGTGGACAGACTTGTGGACAGACCTTGTGGACCGGCATCATATTAAACCCTATGGATTAGAAATGGGATGTCACTTTAATTCATATGTGAGTCAGAGCAAGTCAAGTCAGGTGAGCAAATACTTTTGCCCATAAAATGTAGTTTTACAATAATGGATGTGTATAAGAAAATAAAGGCTAACTTGTCTGAGCCAGCAAAATTGCTATGGTAGCATAAGCTACAATGTACACTACATCATGGGTACAGTATTTTCTAATAGCACTGGACTCTTTGAGCCAGATTATGTGACCTCCCACAATGCAGTGTGTGAAGATTGTGGCAAGATCTGAAGATTAAGTCTCATTTTACTACACAGTAGTACAGTAATTGGAGGATCTGCTGCTAACGACTTGGTGACAAATACCACAGCACACTTTTAAAGGTCTTGTGGACTCTATACCCTTAGGGATCTGAGCTGCAATGGTGGTGAGCTGCAAGCCCTATTCAATATAAGGCATATTGGGAATTAACACCAAAGGCCCAGATCAAAGCCCATAGTTATTGAAGCATACATTTCTCAGCATTTAAAACTGAACCAAGGAGCAAAGGAAGAAGACACACATGCTCTACACACATTTTCTTTTCTATCATGTGGGCAGAGAAAGATGTGTGTGCAATCTGGAAAGAGAGGTCACCAGAGGCAGTATGATGCTCTGGAGAAATTGCAGAGCTAGTTAGTCTACGTATCACCTAGTTAAACATTATCACAGACCAACTACACCATATCCTGGAGCAGGATTCCCTAAGGCTGTGAGTGCCACACAGCAGAAAATGGTCAGGAATGTTTGATGAATCATGACAAAAGTTGTCACAACACAATTTAGACAAATTCCTCAATCAGCAGTAAACCATCATGGGTTTTGTGGAGTCTTTGGCCTGTCTTTTTCTGCTCAAATGTAAGTACAGTTAAGGTAGCTGAACATTGTCTCACTCCTAACATTGTTACAGAATCTTCAAGACTATAAGATTTTGAACAGTTTGCCCACTTTTGTAACCTAACATTGGCAATGCTATGAGGGATCTGTTGTTGATATTAGGCAGTTGTCACATGACTAACATTCTCTCATTTTCTGCAAGCCAGGATATTCTGTCAGATTCTGCTTTAAAGCCTATTTCTCTTCATGGGTAAAGGTTATCAGAAGGTTGTGAGCCTAAGCAACGTGCAAGGGGCAGTGGTTGCTTAAATGGTAAAGTTGTTGACCAGGAAGACCTGGGTTCAAGCACCACCACTGCCAAGTGTGACACTGTTTGGCCCTTGAGGAAGACCCTTAACCGTGCCCTCTAACTCCAACCTTTCAAGATGGGATATTCGAAGAAAAAAACATTTTACTATATGTTGTAGATGCTATAATTACATATGTGACAATTTAAATTGTATTTATTTTGTTTGTATTTATCTAGCTTATTCAGCTGTATTTTGTTTTAATTATAAGTTGCAATAGATACACGTTTGAAACAAACAAACAAATAGAACTGGCTTTGGTACTGGTGTTACTTTTGATGTGTCTTGTAATTTTCGTTTATTTTGATTAGGGGTTTTATTTACAAATTTTTGTGCAGCATTGGTTTGGATTTTTGTGTAAGAAGCTACCACGGTGGTAAAACAGACCATAACTGTCCATAAGCAGCACTGCGTGGATCTTCATTCTGAGCTCTCCTTACCCTCTTCTAGACCTTTTTAGTGTCCAGCCTACTCTAGGTCTGTGTCGCTTTCCACAGAAAAAACTTTTGTGTTTCAAATCTTTGAAAAAAAACATAAGCTGGATTCCCCCATCTTTCTTATAGTCAGATACATAGTTGGTCCAGAAAAGTTAGTATAGCACTACAAAGAAGTCTGCATGTTTTAGTGCTATACCAACTTAACTTTCTGGCTGTATTCCTAAAAAAAACAAGATTCTGGACCAACTAAGTGCTTGACTATAAAAAACGAGTTCAATGACTAAAAGAATGAATCATATTGATACATAATCAATAATTATGAATTAAGAACAAATATTTTGAAGACCAGATACAGATTCCTGCATGTAAGAAAGTCTTTGTTTTCTTTTTATTGGCCATTCTTGTCAATTTAGGCCTGCGCCCACTGTTTTTTTAGCTGGCACAAGAAGTGGATGGGAACAAGTGAGAATGGGAGAGTGAAAGCTCAGTGGAGGGAGCATGCTGCAGCTCTGGCATGAAAACAAAGACAGATAGAAAAAGAGAGCAATGATCCCCTACTGCACCTGGAGTCAGGAGAGTTTAGGTTACACAGCACAATGCGTTCTCTCTCTCTCCCTCCCTTACACACACACACACACACACACACACATACATTGCTTTTGGCTCTGGTAATTCTTTAAACATATGATTTATGTCCACGTCTCTCACACACACTTATAGGGAAGAGCACACTTATACCCTCAAACACAGGAAACACAGACGTGCGGTCATAAACCTGCGATTCACATGTCTTAACTTAACACATGCGATGAAAGAAATATAATTTTTTTAAGTTAGAGTTCCAGAGAATTTTTTTATTCATTTTATTTTTTTTACCAAGCAAATTATTTCCAGGAAGAACCTTTTAAACGTCAAAGCACAGTTATACACTCATTTAAGACTACCGAATAGACAAAAAAATATAAACACACACCCCAAAATCTCACACTGAGAACAGTCTCAAGCATTCAGACACTCCTTTCTAATCCTCTACATGTATCAGGTACATATGCAAAAACATAAAAAAGAAACAAACAAAGAAACAGAAATAATGGCAAAGATAAATCAGAGCTGTTGCCAAGATGGGTGGGGGGTAGATACTTGCAGGCTGTTTTGTTGTGCCCCTACACAGTTTTGCATTGAAACATTCATGCATCTTACATACCTATTTCGTGGTCATGGGGCTCTGCTGTAGCCTATTCCAGCACTCTAAAGGACAAAAGGACAAGATGGCAGTTCATCACATACACTCCCACTCACTCTTATGAGCAATTGAAGATCATCGAACAAACTAACATACATGTTTTTGGACTTGGAGTAGCCGGAGTAAAACCTACACAAGCATAGAGCGAACATGCAAACTCCACACAGAAAGGCTTCTGCTTGGGAATCAAACCTGGGACCTTTTTGCTGTGAGGCAAAAATGCTAGCCACTACACCACTGTGCTGCATTTACATTTGAATTTATATAATATGTATCTAGAAGAGCTGCACAGTGGTGTAGTGTTTTGCACCTCTGGGTTCTTTGGTTTCCACCCACAGTCCAAAAACATGTACATTAGATAGTAGGTGAAGGTTTTTATATCAGCTTGTAAAAGAGTAAATGACTCATGAGATGCAACACAACAATCATTCATTTATTCATCTTTCATACTTTTTTCTAACTCGTGGTCATGGGGGTCTGCTGGACCGCCCTACACACATATATTCTATATTCTATATATATATATATATGTGCCTGAATGTGATTCCTGGCTATTAGATGGTTTTTACGTCTTTTAATTGTCAATCTATAATCGCCACAGCACCACTTAAGAGTATAGACACAAAAGTACATTTTTTCTAGCATGGACACTTTAAATGCTGTTTGCACAATTAATCCTGCTGCTTACTTGCACATCTATTTATCCACACACAGCACTTATATTCTGTTAGGCATTTAATGACCTGTATAATGTGTTTTGTTTTGTAATGTGTTTTGTTTTGTAGTGTCTGTTTGTGCTTAGTGTCTGTCTATATGTTTCCAGGTTAATGTCTGCATCATCTATTTGCATTGTTTTGTTTGTCTGCATCAGGTTGCACACATGCACATGTTCTTCGGGTATGAGGCTCTTTGTTGTCTTGTGTCATTCTATGTTGTTTCCTGTAATACCATGAGGTCTTGGAGAAACGTTGGTTCATTTCACTGTGTATCTGCTACATGTGGTTGAAATGAGAATAAAAGGAATCTTAACTTGAGTCTGTTTTGACATGATTAAAGTAATATTGATTGGTTTGTCCTTACTTTGTCCGTACCAGTTGTATCAGTGTGTACTTGCATTGTATAGGTTGCTTTTAATGCTGTGCGCCTCAATGTTAGTTATGTTTTGACACCCCGTCTGGAGAAAAAGGCGCTAAAATGTCTGTCTGGAATGATATTATGACAATGTTGCTGCAGTATGAAACTTGTCAAGTTCTCTCCTTTCATTGGACAGACAGACAGACAGAAAACGAGAAAGACTCCAAAAAAAAAAAAAAAGCCAGAACACAGCTCTTACTCCACTCACATCATGTTTATACAGTGATGTCACTCATACCAGAAAGGTTAGCATGCTTTAACTGTCCATCTCTCTCTCTCTCTATCTCGACTGTTTCATATTATTGCTATTTATAACTTACGCTAAACTCCAGTGAAGAATTGTATTAGGATAAAAATCTACTGAAAAAAATGACACACTGCCAACACACATTAGTGACAAAATACTTACATGTTGATTCAATCAATGTCTCATTTCTATGTAGCCTACATATCACACACACACACACACGCGCACACACACACACACACACACACACACTTTTTCTCTCTCTCTCTCTCTCGCGCGCTCTCTCTCTCTCTCTCTCACACACACACACACACACACACACACAAAGGTAGTTCAATTGCCATTTAAGATGCTGTTTCTTCCCTAGAAAACGGCTATGAGGGAACATTACCCTATCCAAGTCAATAAAAGTTTTTTTCCCCATACAATAACAGGCAGACTGTGTGAGGACAGATTTGATTTATCTTGCATGCCCAGAGCCTATTCCTTTCAAAGTAGGCCACATAGCTAACATTATCTGCACAACCGATCTCTTTGGGACTGTTTAACACATCAAAGCGCAATATATAAACAAGAGTGCAACATATAAACAAGAGTAATTATAATCCAGGATGGGAAGGCATTAGATACTTATATAGTGAACTGAGGTACTATAAATTTCCATTTTTGACTAAATATTTTAAATCAATATTCATTCATCTTCTTTACCCGCTTATTCCCGAATCCGGGGTCACAGGGTTCTGCTGGAGCCTATCCCAGTGGACATAGGGTGAGAGGCAGGACACCCTGGACAGGTCATCAATCCATCGCAGGGCCACAGACACACAACGACACACACTCACACATTCACTCCTATAGGCAATTTACAGTCACCAATCAACCGGAGTACCCGCGATGGAAACGCGGTGAGAACATGCAAACTCTGCATAGAAAGACCCCAAGCCCGGGATTCGATTGTGAGGCGACCGTGCTAACCACTGCGCCACCGCGCTGCCCCCTAAATCAATATAAAAATTAGCTTAAATGATTGGATAAAAAAAAAAAGGAGTGATATTAAATGTTATATGTTTTGTCTCTATACGTATGATGAACCTTCTAATATTTAGTTACTAAGGATAATAATATAATAATTTATTCATTCATTTATTTATCTTCTATACCTGCTTATACCCAACCTTTTCAGGATCACAGGGGTCTGCTGGAGCCCATCCTACGCACATTGGGCGAGAGGAAGGGGTACACCATGGACAGGTTGCCAGTCCATCGCAGGGACACACACAACACTCACATTCACTCCTATGGGCAATTTGGAATCACCATTAACCTAATGCACATGTTTTCGAACTGTGGGAGGAAACCAGAGTACCTGGAGGGGAGAACATGCCAACTCCACACAGAAAGACCCCAAGCCCGGGATTTAAACCTTCTTATTGTAAGGCGACCGTGCTAATCACTACGCCACCGTGCCGCCCTATTATAATAATGTCTTTTCAAATATATATATTTTATCTGTATACGTAGGATATAGAGGAATTTGCACGCCTGGTAATTTGGATTGGTTTGACGGGTTTGTGTTTGGGTCTGTGTTTATATATGTCAATGGGTAAATAATTCATGCCTTGGCTTTCCATTTCCCCTCTGGATTTGGCAATGAAATGGAGTGTTAAGCCCTCAAGCACTATTACCTCCAAAAGGATCCTCTTCTAGCTCTACGAGCAAAGTAAATAAGAAGGACAAAAGACAGACAGTTAGACAGACAGACAGACAGACAGAGAGTGAGTGAGAAAGAGAAAAGGAAAAAACGTATCATCAATTTCCTCCGTGTTAGTTTGCCAGGACTGCTCGGGAACATTGTGTTAATGATTAATATGAAGTCAGAAGAATTCCATGCCTGGCAGCTTCTCAGCATACCCCCTCCTTCCCTCTTATCCCCCCACCCAAAATCTCATGCAGACACACACCAAAACCATGAGAGTCGTTCCCCATCCTCCCTCCTTTTTTCTCTTTCTTCCTATCTCTACTTCTCCGTTAAGCCAAGAAAGAGTCAAAATCAGCATGGACAGTTGTCAAGGTAACCTCAGTTCAATCTATTTGCCCACCTCTCGTCTCTCGAGGTCAGCATTCGCTTTCTTTCCACAGCGTTTTGTTTCGGGAACAACGGGACAGGAGACCCCTCAACACCCAGACCCAAAAAGGACTGGAAAAAGAACAAGGACCCAACTTCTCTGAGCCACCAGCCCAACACTGCATTCATGCTTTGATTAGGACTCCCCCCACACCCACTAGAAGCCCCTTCTCTTTAACCATAGAGAGATTAGTTAACATAAAGACCCCCTGCTAGGAGGCAGCCCTCAAAGTGAAATAAATGCAGTGTGTGAAAGAAGAACGGGTGAATGCTGGACAGAACAAGAAGACAAAACGAATGAGGGCATTTTGCAAACCGAGAGTCTTTTCATTCATAAGCCACTTAGTTATCTTGATTTATGACGTTTCCAGGCTATGATGAGCCAATGCTATTACTCCTCGTCTGTTTTAACCACCATGCCTATGGACATATTTAGCCTGAGGGAAAATGGGTGTATTGTGACAGAGTGACAGATAAAATAAATAGCAACATGAGTCAAAATTATAATTTTCATTGAAGGTATCATAGGGCAGCATGGAGATATAGTGGTTAGCATGTTCGACTCATAGCAAGAAGGCTGTGGGTTTGATTCGCTGGTCGTTCTGTATGAAGTTTGAATGTTTTCCCTGCGCTTGCGTGGATTTCCTCTCTGATTTCCTCTCAAAGTCCAAAAATGTACATTAGGTTGATTGGAGGTTTTAGATTGCCCATAGGAGTGAGTGTGACTATGTGACTCCAGTGTGTCTGACCTGTCCAGGGTGTAGAAGATGAATGAATGAATGATTGAATGAATGAATAAATAAAGGTATCCTACTGGTTGAGAGTCTCTTTACATCCCAATAGCAATCATTAAGTAAAGTGGTCTAACTTGAAAGGTTCAACTTATTTGTATATACTGTGTAAGGTGTAGGACCAAGAAATATCTGTCCAGGTTTTGTCTGAACATTATCTTAGGCTGTCCAACCGGTCTGTGTATGTGCATAACTCAAAAGAAACTTGAATGTTTTTTAAAAAACTGATTTTACTGTGGGAAAAATCTGTATTGATATGGATTTTGTGTTTCCACACTGGTGTTGTCTACAGGAATCAAAGTGTCTTAAAGGTGATGCTATGGTTGCAGTATTTCTATTGGACAGGAACAAATCTAGTGTAATTGGATTTTGGCATGTTTTTTTATAGTAACCCACTGTAGTTTGTGTACAATCTAGCCACAGGGGCCACAAGCCTGTGACTTCTGTGCCAGTCCCAAGCCTGGATAAATAGAGAGGGTTGTGTCAGGAAG
>JAOTQW010000033.1:5932285-5963360 GCA_026260075.1 Sisor rabdophorus | reverse complement strand
CACACACACACACACACACACACAGACATGCATGCACGCACACACGCACGGTCGCGCACACACACACACACACATACACACACACACACACACACACACACACATTTTAAAATATTTACGAGAACCTTCTATTGACACAATTATTAATGCGGCCAATTAATAGACTGCACTTAAATCTAACTATATCCTGAACCTTACAAACCCAAAAGAAAACCATTTGGCCCTTTCATTTGTTTTACATAAAAATATTTTGGAGGAAAAAAGGCCCAGAAAAATGTCCTCACATGGTCAAACCTAGAGACAATCGGTCTGCGTTTAGATATAAATACATGGTAGGTTCCTCCAAGTGATTATTTACTCAGACCTTTTCCTTACATATTTTCAGATTCTATAAACAAAGCGGAACAGAATTATTTTACGTAATAGATAAAAGATAAAATAATAAAGCAGAAAAGCAACTCTGTCATATTAGTGAGTAGTTAACAAAATGAGCATATTTTTTGTAGCTAGATTTTATATACTATCTCTCCAATATCATCATCAGCAAGCAGAAAAAACTTGCATTATACATTATCTGTCATTTTTAATAGATAATTAAAACATTTGTAGACGTTTGTCTACATTAGTTAAGCCAGAGCCCGCCTGATACAGCAGTGGTTCTGGTAAATGATAGTAAAGGATGTGTTTTTAAATTATGTTGATAGAAAACCTATTCATTCTTGTAATGCTTTTTCTACATAGGGTGACCCGCTTCCACATTCTCATATTATGGATGAGGTAAGTAAAGCTGATAGCAGCTATTCATATTAACTGGCTTGCTACATTTCATATTATTTTGATATTTATTTTGTTTGACTTTGTCTTTTAGCTCATATTTCCGGCAGCTTTCTCAGAGGGTTTGCAGCAATGGGTAAAGCATTTACACACATTTCTTGGAATAATATATTTATCTTTTTTTACCTTTATTATTATTTTTCTCTTTTCTACCTGCATAGTAAATACTAATCTATATATTAAGTATTAAATACTTTTTTATTCATTCATCTTCTAACCCACTTATTTCCGAGCTCGGAGTCACAGGGATCTGCTGTAGCCTATCCCAGCGCACATAGGGCAAGGTACAGGTCACCCGTCTATCGCGAGGCCACACATAGACAAACAAGCACACACACACTCACATTCACACCTATGGGCAATTTAGAATCACAGATCAACCTAATGTACATATTTTTGGACTGTGGGAGGAAACCGGAGTACCTGGAGGTTTTCTTTACGCAAGCGCTTGCAAGAGTCCATGCACAAAAAGACCCGGGAATCGAACCCACGACCATGTGCTAACCACCACACCAGTGCGCAGCCCTACTAAATACTTAAAATTTGTATTTTAATTTTACCGCTTTCAGTATTTTCACCCTGGTTGATTTTATTTCCATCTGCAGACAATTGACGAAGAATTTCATGCCAGGTTTTACTATATCAGGTTGTGTCGGTTTGAAATAAAATTTGAATAAATTCACAGTGGCTTACAGAAGTTCCCTCAAGTCTCCATCAGTAAATACTTCTCCAGACTGGTTCACTCGGTCAGGGCCTTTGTGTACTATTGGTCTAAAGGGATGTCGGGGGGAGTACTGCTATTTCAAACAAGTCTGTGTAAATGTACATTGCATCAGACTGAATCTGATTTCCAACAATCTTAAGATGGTGCATTTAATGATATTTCCTAACCAGATGCTGCTAACCTGTGTTATTGTCTGTTTTATAACTGTTTTTTTTTAATATTCAGTCTTGAAAAACATTTTTATGATAAGGGAAACTTTAAGACTTATAATTTTATGCTTTATCATAGTGACACTTAAACTGTACACGGTGTACTATTAAATATGTAAAAAATATAGCAATGTTTTGAAACAATATGCCATTGTACGTACCGATGACAGTGGACTTCACATTGCTCCCAAAGACAGCGATACAGTTCTGCTAACAATCAGGGTTTATTTTTTTTGCATTGGCTCACCACAACTAATATTTAACATAACATTGTTTGACCAATTTCCCTCGCAATCTGTAGCTAAAACATGTGTGGATTTTTTTTCAACTCATGTCCACATGTGGACTTTCAGACAGTTAGTACTGTGTGTCTCACTGCTTTTGTTCTCAATGTTCATCATCTAAGAACCTAATACCATATTAAGGAAATCTCATTGTTTGGTACCCTATTTCAGAAATGTTTCTTTTGCTACATATATCCATCTATTGCTAAGCTCCGTGTTTTGTGTTTTGATTTGTAGCCAGAAGACACAGATTTGCCTTTCCTACCTCCCCAGAGAGAGCCAAACGTCTTCATGGTGCCACTTGGCATTAAACCTGTCCTGGAGCGCACAGCTATTGAGGTCTGTCCAACGCTGTCACAGAAAACTGACCAACAAAGTTACTGAATAAATAGCATAAGTGAAATGACTTTCAGTATATGACCACTTTAGATTCTGGCATGGGGAGTGCGTAATCTGAAGAGCTTCCAGCTGGCCAGTGTGTCATCCCCCAGCTTGCAGGTCGAGTGTGGAGGTTCTGTGGTGCAGTCCTGTGTGATCCGCAACAATAAGAAAAATCCCAACTTTGAAGTTAACACACTCTTCATTGATGTGGTATATTTGAGGCTTATGTATATTCACAATTTAGTTTAAGAAGATCATTCTAATTTTTTTAATTAACATTGGTAGATGCCCTTATCCAGTGCAAATTAAATTATTCTCTGTTATACAGTTGAGCAACAGTTGAGCAATTAGGGGTTATCTTCCAATTAGCAGTAAAAAACCCTTTAAAAATGAGCTACCATTTTGGCTCATTATATCACTACAGTGGTACATCAGTAGTTATGTCAATCTATTCTTTTTGGGAGGATGTTTTAGTTGTTAAGCTTATGTTAACCTACATACATACATGTTATGTTCTGTGTATGTATAAATGTTCATCAAACGTAACTGTATCTAATGAAATATATGTTAGCTGTATAACGATAATGAAAAAATCTTTAATGCCTTGAGATGGGTTGTATAGTTTTTGAACCTCATTGCTGCAATGACTACCACAGCCACGTTTTACTAAATCAAGGAAATCCAACCTGTAATTACCTAACTTTAAATAGACACGAGCATGAATGGAGTCTCATCGTATGGTGAATGGCCTTAGTGTGGAACCAATTCTGGCTGGAAATGTTGACATGTTGCTGTCAGTTAGAGACTTAGTGCCAGGCGTGAGACAGACGCTCTCCATGTCATCATTCCTTTGGTTAGTTGCTCTGAGTGTTGTGGCGTAAGATGAGCCTCTTTCTAATAACATGTGAAATGTGGAAAAAAAACAGTACTGGACTTCAAAGATAGCACTACAGCACAGTCAGCACTTCCTTATTTTTTGACAGAAACATAGTGACCTTTTTTCCACCCTTTATTCCACATGTTATTGTGTCAGTGAAAGTTACCAAAACTATTTAGTATAGATGAATAGGTAGGCAAAAGATTAAGATTATAATAAACTTACTTCCAGACATTTGCCTGTACCTATACCTATTACCTTTGCATACCCAGCGCCTGCCCAAGGAGGAATTATACATGCCTCCACTGGTGATTAAAGTCATCGACAACCGACAGTTTGGCAGGAAGCCAGTAGTGGGCCAATGCACAATTCATTCATTGGAGACATACCGCTGCTTGCCTGAAAACCAGGACGAAGAGCCCACAGTGGAAGCGCTGGGTAAGAGCATTTTAAAGAGAAATTTTGAATTCCAAGCAATATGTTAAGCCAATCCTGCTTAATTTTTTTCTTTACAGAATCTATTCCTCACACACCAAGGGATGACATACTGATTGACATTGATGACAGGGAACCTCTCATTCCTGGACAGGTAGAAGTTTTTGCCTTTTCCTTCAATAATATTTTTCATCAAAACACAAACAAGTCCAAAACATTTGAATCTCCCCCCAAAAAATGGGTTGGTCCATTGCTTAAGACCCTTGGGTGTACGGCTGAGTAACGTCATCATTGTTAATTATTCCCATGGGGCATTAACCTAAAAGCTTAGTTATGTGTGACAGACTGATGTATGGTTTGTTTGATTATGTAAGTCTTTTTTATGAGTGTAATTCTTTCTGCTGCACTTCTGTGTCACTAGACTCATGTTCTTTGGGTTGCTCTAGGTTACCCTTGGGCACTTACACTAACTAAGATGTTATATACAGAACACACCCTTATACACAGAGTCTAAGGGTCATTTCTTAACAACGGAATCTATGCCTCATTCCTAACATTAGCTGCTCTACCCAAAATAAATGTGTTTCGATTGCACTCTAGTCTCTTGCCTTGGCATAACACACACATTAAAGTGTTCAAAGATTGCAAATTAAAAATCAACTAAAATTACCTCACTATAAGCATAATGAATACTCAATTGTTTTATACAGACTTATTTAGGCTATTCTCTGAGTGGCACAT
The DNA here is from genome assembly GCA_026260075.1 of Sisor rabdophorus. Classification (NCBI taxonomy): domain Eukaryota; kingdom Metazoa; phylum Chordata; class Actinopteri; order Siluriformes; family Sisoridae; genus Sisor; species Sisor rabdophorus. The sequence goes on along the minus strand of JAOTQW010000033.1, from coordinate 5,958,875 downwards.
TCATTAATACTTCAAATACCTGAAAAACAGGCAATTAAAATCAAGTTAATTCAAAAATAGCCTATTTTTTAATAAGTTGTCATGTCCATGGTGCACACAATTGATTAGGGTTTCCAAATACCTAAATCAGGATCTCAGTCAAATACCAATGTGATGCATTTAGCCAGTCCAGTAGCTTATTTAAATCGTGTTTACCTTGCAGAAGCATACTCGACTTGTTTCATGCACTGTGTGACCCCAACTTTACCCTAGATTGACTCAAATTGGCGATTTACTTCATGCAAGAAAAAAGACCTAAGCAGGGGAGAAGGCATGTAGAAAAATGTTGCTTGCAGCTTGGCAACTTCTGTTTTTTGGGATGATGGGAGATGAGGACTCCAAGAGGGATTGAAGTGGGATTTGTGTTTTAGAACACTGCTGCCACAACTCATCTCTCTCTGTCACAAGAGGGACTAGCTCTCCTTATAGTTTAAGAAAAACTGCTGAAAAGCAACAGTGTAGGTCCGCCGTAACTGAAATAAATTTGTTTTTAAAGTTTTCGAGTGGAAAAGGTGGGCACCAACCAACAACATTAAAATAATGATTACAACAAATACAAATCAGCTTTACCTCCTATACTCTTTTCAAGATTTTAGCTCAGGTCCATGCTACCTGGTGTTGTACTCTCCATAACCTATTGACCAACAAACCATGCATGTAGTTATGTTTGAGTATTCAGTTTGTGGCCCTTTTTCCATTCAAAGGCATAATCTTTAAATCGAAGGATAAACCTGCCTTGGCTGCTCTGGATCAGGTCTTTTGGGTTAATTTAAAGTCGTGTCTCTGAGATTTGTTGAAAGCTCAATTGATGCTGCAGTTGCAAGCCAGAGGGCAAAAGCGTCTGCAAACTTTGGTGAGAAGACACTTAGTTTTTAGTCTGTGAGCACTTCCTACTATAGTGTTTATCAGTTTATGTCTAAAGAGGGAAAATACGACCACCGAACTAAAAAGAGAATAAAATTAAAAACAAAAAATGTTCAACGGAGGTTATAAAAACAGTTTAACCTTTCAACCTTTTGTTTGTTTATTCATTGGGATAAATCAATAAAAACAAAATGAAATTATGATCAAAAAGATGGCTTGTTCCCCCTGGCATTTTTGCAGTTATAGACTGCAATTTATTTACATTATTGTTTTTCCAGCTAGGCTTTACATTCTGGTGTAATATCATCATCATTTGATATGCCAGTTGTTTATTAAAATACAGTCCTTTGAATGAAAGATGGCCATATTTTTGACTATGTAATCATTTTGCTACATACGGAGTAAATACCTTTTCTGTATCCCCCCATGAATTCAGCTGTCATGTTATGGCAGCACAATTGGTTATTTGGATTCCTGCATTTGTATGAAGGAACATTTTTCTCTCATTCGTTTTATGGCTTGCCTTGTCAATGGGCCGCCATCAAATGACTTGGTCTGAATAAATAAAACAAGAACCACAACCACAGCTATCCATGTGAAAATCTCCTTATGATTCTCATGTCCATCACAAACGTTCTGAGACCAGTAAAGAGACAGATGGTGGGATTTGGGGGGTATACTAAATCTGCACATTTAGCTTCTATTCCAAAGGTCTTAACTCATTACTTGGTGCCTGTTATAGGCTGGATCATTTCCTTTACATTATTTATTATAATAATAATAATAATAACTATTAATAATGTAATTGTCATTATTGTTATAATTATTTTTATGATTACCATTTATTTATTCATAATTCAATAATTCATCTTCTATACCTGCTTATTGCCCAATTCGAAGTCACAGTACACCCTAGGCAGGTCGCCAATCTATCACAGGGCTTTAATTATTCTAAATGTTATGATTATGATTAAGATTAATATTATTATTGTGTGCATTATGGAGACAGATGCATGTGGATATACATGACACATGGCCACATGTTGATCCAGAGTCTATGATCTATGATTGTGTGCTTTTTGGTCAAATGAATTGGCCCCAAGCAAACTACGCTAAAGGCTGAAAGCTAAAAGCTGTTAGCATTTCAGTGTCACTTGACAGAATGAATTGCATTTTAGGCCATTCATTGAATTTGAGATCCACAAAAAAAGGGAAAAATAGTTAAAACAATAGTATATCTATTTAGTTTTTGTTTTATATATACTGTATATATGAAGAAGTAAAAAAGAGTTTTAGTTCTTTCAGTTTTAGATTGACATTTCATAACAGGGCCAGTCTGTCACATCACATGTAATGTTTTGTTAAGCTTCATGATGAGTGGGTTATGTACAACTCTGTGTATAGAACCAATTTAGATGTACAAAGTTATACCAGGCATACACCATTGCAGTGGGCCAAAGACTCCCAGTGCTCTGAATTATTTCCACATCTGTGAATTCCTTGTGTTTTATGCTGTGGGGGCAGAAAGTTGGGCTACACTCCCCAGTGCATTACGTGAAACTTGAGCCCCCATCATTTCCCAAAAGACTCTGTTTTGGCTCCAAATAGTACCCCAAACTAGGATCTTGAATTCCTTTAAAAAATGTATTCTGGTTAAAAGGAGCATGTTTGTCACTCAGTGAAGGTTTTAATAAAGGCCAAAGGCAACATATTTTGGGTAGAGTTAACATACCCATAGTAGCTTTATAGATGAAAACTTTACTCCTTCAGTGGGTTAAAAGACAAACTGCAGAATTTAACAGTATTAAACAGTATTACAAGCGGCAACCAATGTAAAACAGCTGTAAGAAGGTTTATAAAATTGGAAAATGAGACCCAGTAAACACCTACGGAACATTCTCGCATTATCGGCTTTATTTCGCTTTAGCGGATTTTCTGGGGTGATTACAGATAGACATGAACATGCTATTATATGTAGACAGGTGATCCTGCTTATTCAGTCTATCAGTGCTTTCCAGAAATACTTTTCTAAAACGCTCCAATGCAACTGCCCCACATTAGTGAATAACAGCAAACAAATGGCCCTGTTCCTAATTAGCCGTTCCTTTGAGTGCCTTGTAAAGCTGCCTCTGTTATTGTATACATAATGTCCTGGCACTATGCTGTAGAAGGCGCTGCTATGGTTTAGGCCGGCCTCTGATGTGGCGAGTCGTTGTCGTGGGCAACTGCGTTCCTCCGCTTCTGCCTGCTCACCACAGGCGCCACAGGAACCGTCCCCCCCTTCCTCCCTCGTCCATCCTCCTCCATGCCTCCTGCTTAGGGTCGATTCTAGGGAAAAGGGAGCACTTGCTGACAGACCTCTGTAACCAGGTCCTTTTCTGGGGCACCACACCAGAGCAGGAATGAAGTGTTGGCTTGGATAGGATAAACTGCTTGTTTCGCTTCATTAGTTTATTGTTGATTTGGACGTGCTGGATTGTCTCTGGATGACCTAAGAAGACTTTAAATTAGTTTTTTTCAAATGCGGGCTCTGACGTATGTGTAATTTTAGTCCCTTTAGGCACTTTTTAGTGTCACCACAACGACCTCATGTTTAACTTTTGTGATATAAGGATAGCATAATTTGACTCTGAAATTTTGGTGTTGAACACTCTGTGCTGACACATGGAATGACACGTCTTTATGGAAAGCTCCACATGTTCTTCTATAATATTTTTCCCACACCCCATTGGTTTTAAGTCTGACATGGTTATGATGATAGTTTTGGCAAATATTTCTGTTAACCTGATTAGCTTCTAGGACATACCACACAGTCTTATTGATGCAGCAATGGTTGTGTTTGGTTGGTGTTTATTGACAACCTGGCAAGTGTACATTTCTGAGGATGATTCAGAGTTATCTCACTCATATGATTTAACAGAAAAAAAACTATAAACCACACGTTCTCAACTTTTGACATTTAGGAGCAAACACAACTACATCTATAACACTTTTGTATACTATTTGTAGCTTTAAAAGTAATTTAAGTGAATATAGATTAAATGATCATGTATATTTTATTTTTTACACTACTGCCCTATTGTTTTTTTCAATGGATATTGTATTTTTACCACAGTAGGATTTTTTACTCTACTTTTTAAGGTTTTGTTATTCACTTATTTATTTTACACAATACATGTTTTGTACCTTGTCATGAGCTTAGCGCTGTTAAAATAAATATACTCCCAAGAACAAAAATAGCTTAGTTAAGTGGTAAAGTTTGTTATGTTCGTTAGATTTGCACACTTTTTGTTTAGAAGCCATTTTTGTCAGCCCATTATTAGAAAACATGACTTCAGTTAAGAATTTTTAACTACAAGCTGCACAGTACATATTTTTAACATATCCCAAACCTAACTTTGTTAAAAATGTGAAGTTACTCTCTCTTGTTAGAAATAAACATACTTTTATATAAAGTATTAACAGTTCTATTCGAAGCCACAACAGTCAGTTTTATAAATAAACTTTGGTGGTACCAACGGTAATGTTGCAGACTCACAGGTTCATCTTCTCCGGTTCTACTTACTGTCTGTTTGGAGTTTTGCATGTTGTTTTTGTGTTTACAGGATTTATGGTTTTTTTAACTTCTATGAAACAGGACAGAAAGTATATGGTGTTAATCATTAACATTATAATGGAATTTGGGACCAATCCCCCTACCTCATAGAGTTCTAATGTTTCTGAAATATAGATTAATAAATTCTTTTGAATGCATAATTATGAAGATCATTAAATTACTTTAGCAGTTCATTTAAATCTATTGAGCTACCAATGAGAAATTTTCCCACTTTTTATACACTCTTAAGTGTTTTTCCTTTTATTTATATTATATTATTATATATTATTTATTTATATTATCTATTTTTTTGCATGGAACTTCTATTTCCTGGCGATTTCAACAATATGCTATAGATTTTAACCTGCTAACTACTGTTTCGTGCCTCTGGTTTGTAGCTGGCAGATGGCACCAGTTCTGCTATCATTAACATTTCGCCTTCTCGCTCCAGCCTCCATGTACGTATGTATGATTTAAATGTTGTAATCTCACCTGTATATGTCGCATGTTAACTTGTGTAACTTCCTCTGTGTGACCCTGCATGTATTTGCATGCTTAGTGATAGCATGAAATGAGAGTATAAATATGTCTTTTTAACAGGGACCCGTGCTCTGCTGTAATTATTTCTAGTACATTGGTGACATTTAACATACATTCCAGAAAAATACAGGCAAAGCAGGAAAAAAAAAGAAATATTAGAATAATTAAAAAATGTTCAGAAATAATAAAAAACGACTTATAGGCTTTGTGATTTTCATGTGGGATATTTGTAAAATATTTTGGTTTGAGCTGATTATTTGTTTGGGGAGAGAAGTATGAAAAACAGAAACGTTTTACCAATTATGATACCACTTCTGTGTAGCAGTGGCCATAGTCATAAATATTGTAAAATAAATATGTCTTAGAAAATGGTGCTCCAAGTACTTCTGTCTCAACCAGTCATAAATTGTACTTATTAGGTAAAGAAGGTTTTTTATTTCAGCGACTGGAAGGATAACAGTCTAAATTCGAAATTAAAATGTTGTTCTGAGGTGTATTCTGTAGGATGCAGAAGGTTGCTTGTTTTCTGCTTGAAACTAGTCTAAAAACTGAACAGTTTAAAAATTCTATCAGTTAATCATTTGAACACAAGCACTGGTGGTCTCCAGCAGCTAAACAAAAGTAGTATTCTGTTTAGCTGCTAATTTTCGACTATGAAGATAAAACTGTAATTTTTTTATTTACATTTGATTCCTTATTTTTATGGCAGTTGGGTAAATAATAGTTTAATTCAGGGCATTCCTCAATATTATATCAGAATTAAATTTTCTCCTGCTGTACAGTGTCTTCTGAAGGGCAGTAGAGAAGTCAATGAACCTGCATTGGTTTGGGGCGTCTACCATTTTTACATCTTACTAAAACAATTTCTTTATTAAGCGAATTAGTGTTAGTGTTTAGTCCATATTAGCGCTAATGAGAGGATATGTATCAACGAGGGAATATGGAGTATAATTGGAGTATCATTGCTTTCGTAAATGTGAATAACCTGTTTAAAGCTCATTCCACATGTTTTAAGCTTTTTATTCTTTTTCTATTCACATTCTTCTTACTGTAAATTACAGTATTCCTTAAGTTTGACAGGCTTTAGGAAACAAGTTTGCTTAAAAAAAGACATCAGTAAAAGTTTGTTTACTTGATGTTTTAAAAACTGAAAAAATCCAACCACAAAATTTTAATAATTTAATAATTTTAATGGAGTATTTAAGCATTTAGCAACCTCAAGATGGTGGTCAGCAGTCCATCAAAGCCCCCCCCCCCCCACACCTACTATTATGGGCAATATAGAATCATCAATCAACCTAACAAACGGACTTTGGCGTACCCATGTGAGAACTCGAACCTGCCACCTTTTTGCTGGGAGGCAAGAGTAGTAGGTGCTAACCACTAAGCCTCTATGCTGTTCATCTTATAGCAGCAATTAGTTTAATGTTCTATCAAGGAAGAAAAGTTAGTTTAGTCTGGGTATGGTAACACAACAACATTGCTGGCTGTTTTGTGCTATTCCTTTACTCTATCATGAACTCAGGCTTCTGTTCAGGTTCACCATATAAAGTCAGTACATAGAAACGTGTAAATCTGTACCAAGCCTACCATTTCGCAAGTGACTTACTGTTATTTGCTGATTAAACAAGGTGATAAAATTGTGTTTGTATTGATTTACATGAAGCCAAATAGATTTCAACACTAAGCTAAATATCTCTGGGTTATGTGGATGTAAGTCAAAGTATGTGTGTCTGTGCATGTGTGTGGCTATTAGTGATTAATTGAGTAAAAGATCTTTCAATGACATGGTGAAAGTTTTTTGATTTACATGACCCACTTCTTTATAGGTTTGGTTATATATGCAGGCCATATTGATACAAATGCCTTTTTATATCACACACCAAATGTAGCCCCCACTGACTCACCAAGCCAAGAACTGGAGGTTTCTTTTCTGCAAAGTATTTATTTTATTAGAAAATATTCAAACCAGATGATCAAAAACCTGAAATTTCTCTCTTGGTAAAGCCAAAGTAAATAGAACTGTTAAAAGATTCCCAATGAATATATGCCCTCGAAGCCAAAGCCAGGAGCAGATGAAGGCGCAGGGGGTGCTTTTCAGTGACTTTTCCACTAATGAAACTTGCATGTAGACTTTACATGAGCTCAAGGACTCTACTCTTGCCGGGCCTTGAACTAATGAGGGTGGACCAAGCAGCCTATAATATAGCAGTTCTGATAGGTCTCAGCATGGTGGTAACAGTGTTGAACCAAACAATTAGGTTAGAGCTAATCTTTTACAAAACCCTTAAGGCTAAAATTAGCCTTAACAATTGTCTTTGTAGGCGGCATGGTGGCGTAGTATATAGCATAGTTGCCTAACAGCAAAAAGGTAAAAAATAAAACATGTACATAAATTGCTCAAAGAAGTAAATGTGATTGTCTGTATGTGTGTGTGCAGTTGTTTGTCTATGTGTGGCCTTTAATAGACTCGTGACCTGTCCAGGGTGTACCCTGTCCTTTGTCCTATTTGCGCTGGGATAGGCTTCAGCACACCCCCCTGACCTGAAGTTAGGAATAAGTGGGTATAGAAGATAAATGAAAAAATAAATGAATCTCTTCTATGTGCTTGATATTGCATTAACTCTTGGTCAGTAGGAGCTATTTATACTTTTAAATTACCAAAATGAAAGTTTTTTTTATAAACATTTAGGATAAGAAAAAGAAAAACCCGTTTTTGAGTTTATGCTTAAAATATTTATTAAAAAAAATACTTTCATGAAAACTTTTTCTGATGTCATTCTGTCTGTTATTTCACAATTAAAGTTCCAGCATGACAATGCCCCTGTGTATCATAAACAGAGTCCTGGAACACTGACTGTTGTAGGATCTCCCTCGTGTAGCTGAATGATTAATCACAAAACCCACAGTCATGCTCCAAAATTTGGTGTAAAAGTTGTTGTAACAGCAAATGATTAAATCAAAATGTTCAATAATACTCATGGATGTGATAATGTCCGCAAACATTTGGCATTTACATCCTGTTATTACTATAGAGAAATAACAACTGATTTAACTAATATTTGGGACACTACCACACATATCTTCCATATTTGCGGGACGCTGAACTTTGTCAAAAATACTGACCTTCACTGACTAAGCACTGCGGTGAGCTTCACAAAATAAGGCTATTCTTTATATCTGACTGGCCATTAGAACTTCCCTACTTCCAATGTCAACAGACATCACAATCACTTGTTACTTTTTATGATTACTGTCAAACAGAGGCCTGTTTCATCAAGATGCAGTCATTGCAAAACATGGAACACTGCTGACCCCGTCCATGCCAAGCCTCCAGACATTCCAAAAACTAAAAGCAGTTCAATGATTTTTCCATTTTTTGTCTTTTATAGTTGACATCCAAAACAACTTCAGAAGGTTGGGGGTGGGTTTGGGGGGTGCGGAGTGGTAAGGGGGGCATAATTGTGGTCACTTTTAAAACAGAATGTTGGTTTAATATTAAACTTATTCCAAATATGCTAAAGGTTATTTAAAGGGCCTCTGTGATTTTGATGAAAAGTTCCTCTAGTGTTGAGTGGTAAGCTTGGTAAGAGTGTATACTTTTTACTCTTTTTTATTAATACTTGTGATACTTTGACTTGACATTGTTCTGTAAATATAAAGTTTTAAAGAATTCTGTACAGGTTCCTGTGCACTTAGGAAAAATGTCACAGGTCGAATTTTAAAGAGGGTACACGCTTAAGTTTCATGTCTGGAATTCAACCTGCACCAAAGCTCAAACAAATCTTTAGCCCAACGCTGTAGAAATTCCTTTGAAAATAGTCTAAATGTCTAAACTTACAAGCCAAACATTTTGTAGAAACATTCCAGTACAATATATTTAAAACATGCTACACATTAAAATCTGTAAATTTACTTTAAATCCATTCAATGCTATGCATCATGAATGTTCTTCTTTTTTCTTCCTCTTCTTACATTTTTAAATTAGTTATAAATGCTACCTTTGGAATAGAGAATTGATCCCGGCATCTTTTACCAGTTTTACATGAATTAATTCTTGGGAAGGTGACAAAGTGGCCTGTTTTTATTCTGACTCTTTCGACCATCTTGTATCAACATTAGGCCGTTTGCCCACTTATGGTGTGACCTTGGCAGTGTGCAGCTGGCACACAAAGTCTGGCTCTGCTGTCCTGTCTAGCATTATTCCTCTACTAGTTCTGGCAAGTTCGAAGCAAATGACGATGGCATTCAGCCATAACTACAGTGAAGCCCTCAACGGAAGGGCTCGTTGATAGATTTTATTAAGTGCACACACATACACACCCGTCTTGTTCTCTATGGTGCAATAACGTTCATAATAAAAGTGCTAAGCCCCAGACACATGGCCTCTTATAATACACATCTACACCCATAAAATCATAAAAGTACTTAAAGTACACACACACACACCATCAATGATGGAAGGCTGACTGCCTTTGCCCACTAATATTCCAATGGTAAATACGGGTGGATTTCAAGAAAAAAGGGCTCAAACGCACACATACATGCGTGCGCACACACACACACAGACACACACACTATGAAAGGCACTATTCAGACCCTAGACAGCCTCCTCTACAGCCAAACTGGCTCCAATGGCAATTGTGAACCCCACAGCCAATCTCCTACCCCTGTCGCTCTGCGTAGATGTGCTGCCTGAGAGGGGAATCCCCAAATCCAGCTCACCGAAAAGCCCCCAATTTCGTGCTCTCAATTTTTTTCTTGCTTTGGCTTTTCGCCAGTTATTGCCGACGCTTCATCCGTCTCACTAACATTTATTTTATTACTTGTGTTTATTTTTTCCCTTTTTATTCCTTTGCATGTTTTCCCCCTGATTGTAAAGAGCGGTTCCACATTTTGTCCAAGAATTGATCACATGGTTCTCTACAATCACTGCTGTAGAGCGTGGCTCCATCTGATATTAAATATTACTTAAATAGATATAATATTTAAGTAACGTTGTACTTCCTGACTATTACAAAGGTATGTTCGATATAGCATAAATGAAATGTGGTTGTATTACAGTTGTTTATATCGACACACACAACATACAACGTCAATTAAGTTCCCTTGCTGTAAGCTATACTGACAAGACACATCAACAATCACACACACACTCACACACTTGCTGTCACTACTTGAACACATTGTGCCAGGCGTCCATGACACCTGACAAGCATCATGACTGCACTGAAAGAAAAAAGAAACAAATTCTATTATTCCTCTCCCACTACTGCTTTTTCCTCCCCTGCCACAGTTGAAAAATTGCAGGAAAGAGAATGTTGGATTCAGTGTCCCTGTTCAGTACATGCCAAAGTCATGCTTCTGGAACAAAGAGTAAGTGTGTGTGTGTGTGTGTTTGTGGAAAGAGGGGGGCTGTTGGACAGAGTGTGTGAGAGCTGAACAGGAGATGAAATCTCACATACACTGAATCTTTCTCTAAAATGGATATCTAGACAGACAGTATATCTTGTAGTGCTGGCTTGTCAGTCTTTTGCTAAAACAACACGCACACACACTCACACACTCACGTACATACATGTTGAAGGTAAACAGCAATTTGATGGTACACAGAGTTAACTAACGCTTGTAGCTATAGATGATGGCTCCACTAATTCAAGTATACTTTTTATGCAGTTAGTTTTTTTTTAATGTAATGGCAGCAACACTGGCTGTGGGTGTAGTCTCCTGTTAAAAGCACTGCTTTGTTCTAGGTTTGGTGGGAAATATGGTGCTGGCCCGACTAAAACCTGCCTGTTACTTGCCACCTTTTCAAAGTTTCCCACCAAATACTTTCCACATCCCTCACGCCCCACAAATGAGGCCTAGAGGTGACCACTTGTATCAGTGGGAGGGAGTGATTTTCACCTTGGCACAAATCAGTGCGCTAATTCCTACCACAGACTGTAAAGGCCAGGAGCTTGTTACTGAGAGATTTGAGATTACATCCTAAAAGTATTGCCACATCACCTGCTAGGGATTTGTCATTTGGTTTACTGCGGAAAGAACAGAAAGTATGGAAAAAGTTTTTTTTTCCACTCTCTACTCCTCCACCCCAAGGCCTTTTGTGGACATTGCCACAGTCACTCTTGCATGTGTATGAACAGTCTTATGAACAGTCTAGTATATTATAATTCCTTTAATTATGTTTTTAACTTCACTTGAATGTTGCATTACCGGACGCAGATGATCCAATGGCTAAGTGCAGTTTTTTTGCTTTTTTTTACAGGCAAAGCCATTGGTGAGTGGATGTTAAAATGTATCACATAAACTTCTAATACTGTTAGTACATCACTCTGCAATGGTGTTTGTTTCTTGTTGTAGGAGGATGAATTTATGGATTGGTGGAGCAAGTTTTATGCCTCAACAGGAGAGAGGAAAAAATGTGGAAGCTATCTTGAGAAAGGCCTTGATAATTTACAGGTAAATACATGACACTGCTGTAAAATATGCCACACTACTGTAACACTGTACTAGGTGATAGTATTTTACGACCTGTTTTTAAAACAACTGAAGCTTAACAAGCTTATAGGCTTACAAACTTGTCAACAAATTTAGGAATTACACCAAAATAATATCACAGTTGATACAGTGGGTCACAGTCATATATCCATTACCGACACTGTGTTTAGACTGAGTTTTCAAATAAATTATTAAGACATTATATGAAGGAAAGAAAATTTAGAACCATTCAGATTGGAATCAGAATATTTAGACAATAAAAGAACCATTAGGCAAAATAGGGCTACATGTACATTAATCCTAATCTACAGCAGTCAACCTTTGTTGTGGCTCAAGAAAGTTGATGAAAGAACTGGTATTAGTTTTGTTTTGGAACAACTTTAACTTTTAAAAATTAAAGTTGACTGGTAATGTTTGGTCTATTGGGCTGCATCCAAGATATGAACATCTTCTAAAACTTTTGATAGCATAAACATCTACAATTTTCATTATGAAACATATGTCTAGCTTTACTCTGAATGACCTCAACCTCAAATGCAATAACAATCACACTGCATTTCAAATGACCCAGCATAACTATTTATTTCATTCTAATAAAATCAGTTGATATTTGGATTATGGAGTGGTATTAGAGCCGTAACACCTGGTTCCTACTAAGCCCTCAAACAAGGCTTTCTTCTTCAGGGGTACAGTTGTATGTCTAACTCTATCTACCTAAAATGGACACAGAAAGGAAAAAAAAATCAGTAGTGCAAATATTAATATTAATGTTTAATATCAGAAGTTATGAGCCAACAACAATTCTAAATTCTGTATGTAACGTATAGTATAAAATACCTTTAAAGATCATTTTGGCTCATTGATGTGAGAATTGTAACACCAAGCATTATGACTATAAGTAAAGTTTTGTTGGTGTTTAAAAAATATATACCCTAATTGTGCTAAAGTTATAAAGGCAAACCTGAGAGTAAGTAAACATCACCACTGTATGATTCAGTGTAATAGATGACTTAACTGAAATCACATCAGTTTCATGCATCGCCAACCCAAACCACACAATGCACGTAAAGACCAATGGGAACATTGTCTAATGCTGCAGTAACATTAGCTCTACGGTGTGACGTCAGAGATCTGCGAGGCACTGGGGACAGCACGTGCCATCCTTCAAGTGTACACTTCCCTTTAGCCCACTCCGGCCCACTTCCCACGAGCCTGTCTGTTTAGAAAGGAGCCCTCAACTGACAATTTTCCGATGAATTCATGTCGGAGATGCCGCAGGGGGATAACTGAGAGCAGACAGGGGCTCAGCTACTGACATCATCAATTCATTCCCACTTGTTCCACACCACCGCAATCTTTCTCTCGCCTAGCCAGGCTTTCCATTCCTTCTAGGCTCGGGATCACAGTCTGACAGCCTTCCAGCCATTCTTTGTTTCTCAGGGTTTACCTTTCTTTTTTGTGGAAAGTTTGGCATAAGAAGGAGGAGGGCTCACAAGTCACACTGACACCAACTCTTACTCAGAATGCTGTGATGAGCTGTTATTCTTAACAAATGGTGCTTTGGGGAGAGTTAAAATAAAAAGGGGGAGGGGGGATTTTGTGTCAAGCACATTGTCGCACATTGGTTTTGGGTATGAAGCCAGTACTAAGAGTGAATCATTTGGAACAACCCAGACTATTTATGGATATACACTCCGGCTCTCATCAATAAATTGTCTCCTGGGTGGCCGGTCGAATGACTTTTTAGGTAGCTACGTTATATGTGGTGCATCAATATTACAGCATTACATACTTTCCCATCAGTGCATTAGTTATTTATACCATCTTTAAAAGCCCTAAAAAATGCTTTATACTACTTGAGTTATAACCACATTTAAGGTTGTTTTATGAATGTGAAATTTTAGACCCACAATTAAGGCCTTTAAAAGACATCTTGGCAATTAATACAATAACATGTGGTATATTCATCCATTGAAGCGTAACCGTTATGTAAGTATATTTTCAATGCTTTCCATAACGGACATCTCCGTTAATAATCACTCTAATCCTATATTGCATTGAATACTTTAATCTATTAATCAGGCAACCTGGACCTGCAGTAAAAAACCTGTTTTTCATTTTCTACACATCGTCTCTACAATAAGCATCTCGCCGGCTTTCTTTTTCTTGCTCACTTAATATTATTTTCTCTGCAGGTGTACGACAGAGAACTGGAAAAAGTTGATGGGTTTGAGCAGCTGGCAGATTTCTGCCAGACGTTTAAGCTTTACCGCGGACGCACTCAGGAAAGCGAGAGTGATGATCCCTCTGTTGTTGGAGAGTTCAAGGTGAAGTGTAATATATGACTGCAGCATGCTATAAAATAACATCATACTCATTAATTGCTGTAATTGGTTACACGTGTATTTTTGATTGCATTTGAGTCACATGCAGAGTCAGATGAGCAATGTAGACGATGTTCTACTTTTCTTACAGAGCTTATAAAGTTTTATGCTGTTTAAATTGGCTAATTCTTCATCTCATCAAATTAAAACACTGTATCTGGAAAGTGCTTTTACATTGCAATTCATATGTGTAATGGTTGTGTGTTCATATCTACTGTACAATTTGCTTGAATCTTACATCTTTTAACTTTTTGTGCAGGGCATGTTTAAGATCTACCCATTACCAGACAACCCATCTGCCCCTTTACCCCCCCGTCAGTTCCGCCTTCTTCCTCCGAACGGCACTGAGACCTGTTTAGTTCGGGTGTATATTATTCAGGCTTATGGTTTGCAACCCAAAGACACCAACGGCAAGGTAGGTACAATGGTGTCTTGAAATGATCACCATACATTTACTCATTCATTCATCTTCTATACCCACTTCTTCCCTAACTCGGGGTCACTGGGATCTGCTGGAGCCTATCTAGAATCACCAATCAATTACATTTCTTTTTCTTCTTTCGGCAGTTCCCTTTCGGGTGTCACCACAGCGAGTAAGCTGTTACCTTACCCCATTTTTTAGATCATTGCATCCATTTACCTCCTTATTGGCCTATTATATTCACTATCCCTCCTCTGTACAAGCCCAAGCCACCTCAATCTGGCTTTCTGTTCTCCACAAAACATCCTAAAATGTGAATTCTTCAACTGCCTGAAAAATGCCTATAATAACATTTATTATTTAAGAAAGATTGAAATGTCCTACTCTGTTCTATGTTCTTATAACAGTTTTAAAAGTCAATATGGTTCTGCTCATCTTATTATCTTTAGATACAAAAATAATACTAAAATGTAGATTCTTTAAATACCTGAGGAACTAATAGGAAATAATCACAGTATTAACATTTATTATTAAAAAAAGATTAAAATGTCATACTTTTCATTCCTTTGTAGTATGTTTTAATAAAATTTTTGAAAACATAAAGGAGGTGAATATAGAAGCCAAAATGTTAACTTTAATACATATATAACTTTTTATAGAGTAAAAGAGTAATAAAGTATCAAACGATACAACTACTCATATATATATATATATATATATATATATATATATATGAGATAACAAATCAAATCAAATGTTAGTATCCACCTTTGATGTGAGTCACAATTAAAAAAGTCTATGTTAAATCTTGGGCTTAAAAATCCTCTTAAAAAGGATATTAAACATCATTTTTATTATACACTGGCCATCCCCAAAAAGTTAAACATTCTTATATTACATTGGACCGTCTTTGTTTTTGAGTGCACACATTTTTTTTTGCCTGGCCATTGTGTCAATATGCTTCTGCAATGTCGCAACATTTATTTATTAAATTTTTCGCCAAGATCTAATAGAGATGATAGGAGTCTGATTGGTAAGCCAACTCTTCTACAGCATATTCCAAAAGATTTTCAATAAGGTTAAGATCGGGACACATGAGTAAAAAATGTCTTATGCTTCCTGAACCACTTATTCACAATTTGAGCCAGATGAATCCTGGCATTGTCACCTAGATTCCTAGATGTCCTGCCGTTAGAGAAGAAAACCCCAGTGATAAAATAACCTTGTTGTTCGATATATTCAGGTAGTCAGTTCTTTGGGCGCATGATGTTGCTCAACTGAGACCTGACCAACTGCAGCAACCTCAGATCATTGCACTGCCCCCACAGGCTTGCACGGTATACACTTTATCCACCCCTGTTCCTACCCTAATTGGTTAACCACTGTGAATCTGGATCACATAACCACATAACAACCTTTAGGTTCCCTAGAAAATTAAAGCTAGATTTTGTCAGAAGATCAGATCAGATTAAAGATCAGATTATTTTTTAAGGCTACACAGCAGATTAGTCCAAATCCCTTTAATTTCCTTCATATTGTATGTGTTATACAATTGTATTGCATTTTTTCTATTAAATAAAACTAGGAGTTTTACTTTTTTATGATTCGATTTCAAAAAACGTTTAAGTGATCGCCAGTCACAATTCTTCAAGAATTTTTTCTTCCTTGAAGACGATGGGTTCCAATTATTCTTCTTCTACAGTTTTTAACCCAATTTCAGTAGTTTCACTTTCCTTAGATGTTTTCTTGGCTTAATGCATTCCAATAATTTGACTTTTCTGAAACAGATTAACCTTTTCCTTGACCACAGGCTATGTCTTTTGACATTGGTGTTTAAGAAATGAGAAGCTACTCACTGCATCAGATCAAGTTAAATAACTTGTTGCCAGATAAAACCTATTCATATATGCAGTAATTATTCCATGGGAGACTGTGAACTATTTTTTTGTGACTTTTTTTTCGACAATGTGTAAATTAACTTTAAAATGGTTTCAAATTTGCCAAATAAATGCTACAAGCCAAAACTTGATATTGTTATGAATACTATCATTATTATAGTTGTAGATTAATAGAATAGCATAAAAATGATACATTTGAGGGGAAATGATAATTCTAAAAGAACTTAATTTGTATGGAATGTCGATTTATAGAGAGAGATGTTTAAGATACTGTTAAAACGTACCTGCAAAATATTACAGTGTAAATGGACCTTTATGAACAAAATGACATTATTAGAAGTTTTCTGTATCAATCTATACATATAGTTCTCTACTTACAGTGCGCTTTCTACACTGACCTGTCCACCTTCACTCTCCTGTGAGTCATTAGCTATGAACACACACTAATGATGTTTTGTCATTACCTACTCAGGACATGAGTTATGATAGGGAACATTTCACACACTCACTAGCCTTTTCCGAACCCTACAATTATTGTTGAGGTTGGATGATTTTTCCACACTACTAGTGCAAGAGGGGTTACTCTGAAGAAAGAGAGGTTTTGCTGCTGTATGTGCTGAATATTGATGGATATGCTGTGCGGCGTGGTGTGTGTGGGTTCGTGTGTGTGTGTGTGTGTTAAACTGTAATGGATCTCTTTTTTCTCTCTTACCCTGTCTACACAAAGTGTGACCCATACATCAAGATCACATTAGGAAAGAAATCAGTAAACGATCATGACAACTACATACCCTGTACCTTGGACCCAGTATTTGGAAAGTAAGACACTCTCTCTCTCTTTCTGTCTTCCTCTCTCTTTTTCTTTCTCTCTATCACTCTTTCTTTCTCTCCTTCTCTCAGTCTCTCATACTGTTTTTATTGCACGTACACCTATGCTTTTCCCCTTTTTTGTCGCTTATGCACATGCAAGGAAATTGTTTTCCGTTCTCATTATACAGTAGTTTGTCAGACAAGAATTTATTAATGCACCAGCAGGGGTCACTGTACTCTTAGCAATCTTACCAATAGTCTCATCACTTTTTTCCCTTTAATACCCAAATTATTTCACTTATTATTTCATTTATATAATTTGAATTATAGATTGATGCAAATGAGATAATGGTCCAACATGCATAGTCACTATCATTTGATTAGGACATAAATGGCGATATATGTAAGCCCTCATTATTAGGCAGGACAGTGAATCAGTATAGATTAAGACTGTTCATCCTTTTCTTTTAGGATGTATGAATTGACATGCACCCTGCCCCTGGAGAAAGACCTAAAGATCATGCTGTATGATTATGACATGTTGTCGAAAGATGAAAAGATTGGTGAGACAGTCATTGACCTGGAGAACCGCTTCCTTTCACGATATGGTGCCCGCTGTGGCCTTCCCCAGTCCTATTGTGTGTAAGAAGTTTACAAACACTCTCACACACCTTTATATACACTTTATTATGGTTTAGATTTATGGCATTTATATCAGGCCTTTATCTAGTGTAAATACCTTTTTGTATACTAGTGAGCGTTTTAGGGTTTAGGGCCCAGCAGTGGCAATTTGATAATCCTGGGATACAGTTATCCTTATGAGGACCTCCGGAATGACATGATGATTCATGCAGCTAATTAATACTATGCTACATCTAATTGTAACCTCAGCAACCACAGAAATAAACATGTTGCCTTTTTTATTTAAATAAACATGACTGTCTTTGTTTCCTTGTGGAAACCAGACAATTGGCCCAACCAGGGCTTAACTGTCAGATATTTCCATTCCTGTTGAGACAGTTGGACCTCTTCCACCTACATAGAGGAAGTGGTAGTTTACAGTATAGGGCAGATAAATCATCGCTGCACTAAAACATCACTTGGCAAAATAAAAACTAAGGATTATCCAAATTACCTGTTCTGTTGCATTTGCTTGTATAATAGTATTCAGCATTTACACTGTTAATAAAACCATTTCAGTCTTTGTCAATCTAGAAATGTTATATCTGCGTCCAAACATCTAAAAACATTTGATTTGATTAGCATTTTAAGCCTGTCCCTGACCCTTTCACAGATCTGGAGTGAACCAATGGAGAGATCAGCTAAAACCGACCCAGCTGCTTCATCATCTCTGTCATCGGAGAAACTATAAGCCGCCTATCTACAAGCACGACAGAGTGATCTTCAGAGGGCATGAGTACACCAGCGCGGACCTTGGTCAGTTAGACACATGCATACATGCATAATTGTATCAAGTAAAACAGTATGTGTGTTTTGTGTTTTCTGTGCTATATGTTATTTCACAGGTGATAGACAGACAGGTGAAAACTTTTTTATCTCACTGTGCCACTGGATGTTTTAGTCACAAATAAGGGCTAATCAAAGCAACGGTCCAACTTAAACACTAATTTATTTCTAAAATATTGCTATTTTTTTTTTACAGTATGCTAGTGTGCTAGCCTAATAGCCAAGGTCAACACTGTGGTGGGCTTCTCCAGCTCTCTCCATCCTCCGGCTATTGTTTCACCACTTAGAAATACTACCTTGCTTTGGTTTCCTTCTTGTATCCATAGTGACCTACGTTTAAGTGATTGTCAGGTGGCCTTTTTGGTTTTCTGGCTTCTTCACGGTCAATTAGGTGCTTCCAATCCTCTTGTGTTTTTCTCCTATCTACACCCTGGCTATGTTTCCCACCAGGATATGACACAGAGTATTAGC
Source organism: Sisor rabdophorus (assembly GCA_026260075.1). Taxonomy (NCBI): domain Eukaryota; kingdom Metazoa; phylum Chordata; class Actinopteri; order Siluriformes; family Sisoridae; genus Sisor; species Sisor rabdophorus. The sequence continues at coordinate 5,939,885 of JAOTQW010000033.1, read as the reverse complement.
GCATAAAGTTAACAGAGGAGAACATTATTTTCTCTCTCTTGGTCTCATAGTCTGTCTTGATAGAGGAAAAAGCATCTCTTAGATCAACATAGAACTTATTGGGTCATCCAGAGAACTAAAATGGATAAACTCCTTAGACCATAGAGATGGAATGCTTCATGAACTTCCTTTACAGTTCTGCGTTTTCACCCCCTCCTGTTTTCCAACAACTTATTGATGACTTTATAAAGATGTGTTTCAGTTTCCTACTTCTTAAATGTGAAGGTCAAGTCCTGATATTTTACAGACAAAAATAACATTGCGGTTAATATTGTGCTAACTGCACATCACTTTTGCAGTATTAGGGTTTTACATGAAAAAGAAACACATTTGGCTGATGCAGTTTCCTGGTATGCTGAACAAATACACATACTGAACATTCCCGGAAATCAATTACATGCATGCGTTCATTACACATATACACCATACTATTAATGCAACGATGATGGATCTGTCTGTCACTCCATTTCTTCAGTAGATGAAACAAAACCTGTAAACCCTCACCTTGGGCCACTGGAGGAGCGCCTGGCTTTGCTGGTGCTAAGGAGACAAGGCCTTGTGCCTGAACATGTGGAAACCAGGCCTCTATACAGCCCCCTGCAGCCAGACATAGAACAGGTAACATTTATTTAATTTAATGTTTTTAAGTGCTTTAAATGCAGGATTAATTGGAGTGCAACAGTACAATAGTTTTAATTTATGTTGGTAACCTATGCATTTGAGAAATTTCTTTCCTTTTACTATCTACTCCATTGAATTGTAAATGTACATTTTAGTTTTCTTTTCTTAAACTACCAGAAGTGGATAAATATGCTATAAGGTTCTATAATATTTAACCTTATTGTGGATCAAAACTCTGCCTAAACATATCAACAATACAAACATTTAAGATGTATATGTTCCAAATTCCAAACTACTTTGTTAGTATTTGGCAGACATTCTTTTTTTCTTTTACAACTAAGCAATTAAGGGTCTTATCCAGGGGCCCAGCAGTGGTAACTTGGTTGTGCCGGGAATCAAATCCCAATCTTCCAATTAGTAGTCCAACAACCATTTAGGCTACCCCACTTAGGCTGTAATAGTCTGTATTTGTATATCATCATCTGTTCAGCCTTTTTTGTCTGTATTTAGGGACGGTTACAGCTGTGGTTGGATATCTTTCCTAAGTCCATGGGCCCCCCTGGACCCCCTTTCAACATCACTTCACGCAAAGCAAAGAGGTAAGTTTTAAAAACACAACCGAAGAAAAATCTTTTCTATACAAAATTACTTCCTTATATTTTTTGGTGCTGTTTCCTTACACAGGTTCTTTCTTCGCTGTATCATATGGAACACCAGTGATGTGATTCTCGATGATGTCAGTGTTACAGGCGAGAGGATGAGTGACATTTATGTGAAAGGGTACATCAGCCTTGATGTTTTAATAAGATGTTTAGCCTGTGTGCTTGGTTCGGTTTTCCGTGCCACCCATTGTCTTGTTTTTCTGCTGCCGTTCTGACTAATAGTAGCAGTGAGGTGCTAAAGACAGTGAACAGCGTAAACAAACACGGTTGCAGGGCAACAGAACATTGTTGTAGTGAGCATTTTGAATTGTGGATTTTGTTTATCGCTTACAGATGGATGCATGGACACGAAGGGAACAAGCAGAAAACGGATGTGCATTATCGCTCACTGGGTGGGGAGGGGAACTTTAACTGGAGGTTCCTCTTTCCCTTTCATTACCTACCTGCAGAACAACTCTGTACTATTGACAAAAAGGTGAGGTTCACCAACATGCCAGTTTGGCTGGAGCTAACTTGCAATTCTGGCTGTAATTTTAGTAACAGATTATTATTGTCAGATGGCCAACATGATGGAGGCAAAATCATTTTATGTCAGTTTTCTAACTGGTGTCAGCAGTCTAAATGAGGGTAGAACTGAAAGCTAATCTCCATGCCTGATCGAGTCATACCTTTTAGTAAGACTCTGGGCCAATCCATAAGTCCTAAGTGATCTTTAAAGCTGCCACCGAAAGCTGTTACGTGATGGAAATCCTCAGAACAGTCTAGTACAAGAGAACAAATCATCTCATACTCCAGAAATTGGCTGTCTGCTTTCTTCATACTGTAACAAGGTACAAGATGTCTCATCAAAGCAGGTCTGGCCCGTATTCCCGCCAAACCTGGTTCAGGGAAAACAGCTGTGATGGACAGGGCTCTTAGAGTGAGGTTTTGGCAAGCAGCAAATCAGTTATGGTTAGATTTAAGATAGCGGTTGTACCCATTACGCCCAGAATGAGCAATTATGCAATTATGTCAGCTGTCAGTAGAAAGATCCACTTTTGGCTCTGGGATTTTCTGGAGTACACTCCAATTGAGGCAGTATATCACAAAATTCATTTGTGTGCATTAAAAAGAGAGTGTTAGATTAGGTGTGAGGGTTTGTTTTGATTGGTCACTGCATGGTTGTCAAGTGGACAGACAGGGCTTGTTTACGGGTGCAGGGCGTAACTTCATTATCCCTATAGTGCTGCTGCTCACATAAACCACTGCTACTATACAGTGTCTGTGCTGTCACGCTGATGGCATCTTGTTTGGTGGCTGGGTGTAGAAATAAAGTTGTAGTGACACACTGTCAAAGCGAGCTTCTCATACTATTGTCTTCCTCCTGCTCTCACTCGCTGTCTAATTCTCCCACTCTCGTGTTTATGCGATTATTTTCTCATTTGGATTTGCCCATTAACTCTCCGCTGATGTCTGTTTATATCTGATTGCTTTCTGCACTTACCAAATCTTTTTTTTCACCATACTCACTATTTTTTAATACAAATTTAAAATAAATTTAAAGACACTTGAATTGTTCCCCATGCTTAGATTATATAGTACAAAAAAAAAAGTTTCGAATTAATCATTAAGTTCTAATAATCTCACAAGATTACAAATAAATTGGACCTTTTTAATCTTTAGGAAATATGTCCTAACTTAAAGTACATACTTAAGTAGTATGTGATTTTGAATGCAGCATATGTGTTTAGTATAAATATAATTTGGAGAGACTACAACCCTATGTTGACATTGTCATGATACATTATCACATCATAACTGCAAAAACTTTTTTAGTGCAATAGTTTGTTCTTGGTTAAATTTTCGACAATTTTCTAAGGACATGTACCTTCTCAGTACCTTCTGTCTTTCATTACCTCCACCCTTTAAAAAAACTGTGGTGTATTTTTGTTACATGCCACAGACTTCCCGTGAAAGCAGTAGGTCGTCTGGGAATTTCTCATTTACTGATATAACAATTCTATGAAACTACTCATTGTATTTTCACTTTTCACCTACCTGTACTAGCTGGTAGAAAAGAGATTCAGAATAAAACTTCCCAAAACCAAAGAAGTGTCCAGAGATATAAGGTACTAGATTGTAGGCCAACATAAACCTGAAATTGGCTGCAAGACGATCATCAAGTGACCTAATGAGATTGTTAACAAATGGATAAAATAGAAAAGAACTTTCTGTAAGATCTTGTGTTGTGAGGTTTTGATAATCATGAGAAGAGTAAGGAATCATCCCAGAACTACATAGAGGGATCTTGTCAATAGTCACCAAGAAAACAATTAGTAACACACTACTCAGTGAAGGACTATAGTCGTGCAGTGCCCGCAAGGTCATGAAAGTGCAATGCACAGGCCTAATGTCTGAAGTCTGCCAATAATCATCTAAATAATTCAGAGTAGAATTTGGTTGAAGTGTTGTGGCCAGATCGGACCAAAATCGAACACTTTGGCATCAACTCAACTCGTCTTGTAGAATGAGAACTGCTGCCTATGACAACAAGAACATCATCCCCACTGTCAAAGGTGGAGGTGGAAACATTATGAATTGGAGATGCTTTGCTGCTAAAGGGACAGGACAACTTCCCCTCATCAAAGGGATGGATGAAGCCATGTACTATTAAACCATGGGTGAGAATCTCTTCCCTCAGTCAGGGCATTGGAAATGGGTCTTGGATGGGTATTTCAGCTTGACAATGACCCGAAACAATCGGGTTAGGAAACAAAAAAGTGGCTCAAGAAGAAGCAGTTTAAGGCCCTGTAGTGGCCTAGCCAGTCTCCAGAACTTATAATCCCATAGAAAATCTGTGTAGTTAGCCGAAGGTTTAAGTTGCCAAACATCAGCCTCAGCTCCTAAACCCTGTAGTTGATTAAGCTTTGCAAATTCTGGATGTAACATGTTTGCTTTCACAGATATAAGAAGTGACAAAATGATCAGGAGTTTATGTTGAGACAAGAGCAATACTATCAAAGTAACAGCCGATCGAAAGTACCTCTCTTTTGGTGAATGGGATATAATTTATCTTCAATAGCCTGTTTTTTGTCTTTATAACTCCCTTAAAAATCTTTTATATCCACACGTGCACAGATTCTTCAGATCAGGTCTGGATACTGGGCAATAGTATTTTTTTGGTTTTTGTGCTAGTTTTCAATACACAACCATGAATTTCTCCATTTAAGCAGAAAAAGATTAGATCAAACTTTCATTATCTCATGGAGTTAGTAATACCTATGTTGTTACCTATTTAATACAACTTACTACCAAGTAGCTAACTCACTGATAGACTCATGTAGACTTTTTTTCCTGAATTTTGCATTTTAAACAACATCATTACTGTGAATGTTTATTATTTCTGTATTCTGTACATTTAACAATACTCTGTGTGTGTGTGTGTGTGTGCAGGAGCATTTTTGGAGTTTGGATAAGGCTGAAATGAAGGTTTCTCCTAAACTTACAATTCAGATTTGGGACAACGACAAATTCTCCTTTGATGACTATCTTGGTATGCCCACAAAAAGTGCATAAAGATTCAGTCAGACCTCCAACCTAGCCTGTTTGCCGGCGTTAACTTTTCCAAAACCACAGAGCTCTTCGACTGCACCATTTCTCAGCCTTGACATGACAGCAGAACAAGAAGCAAAACATTGCGTGAAATAGGACCACACTGATAGAATCCTTATGTTTAAGCTTACTGTATGTCTACGTATGTCTTGCTGTGCTTGTGTGTATATTTTATAATTAGTTTGATGCACATGTTCGGGCCCCAGTTTGAACTTATGTAACTTGTCACTTTTGTCCCTCAGGCTACACCACACACAGTGGACCCCTACACAAACACATCATTCATTTTCATGACCACTGTTATTGCATTTATTGAACTTATTTCCAGCATATCAGCACATTTAAGGAATGAAGAGATATATCCTTAAGAACATGACTCCCCAAAGAATGTTGTTTTGAATAATGGAGTATGTTTAACCAGTATTTCATACAGCCACAGTGTTCAATCTACATTTTACAGACTGTGACAAATTGTACACTTTAGGGTGGCAAAGCATAAAACTGCCAAAAACCTTTCCTAAGAGGGAATGGTTAAAAAAATAACCACAAGTACAAAGACAGCATCAGTTTGTCTTTGTGTGCGTCTTTTTCAGGTTGTTTGGAAATGGATCTGAACCACATGCTGAAGCCAGCAAAGTCTCCTGAGAAATGTGGTCTGGAGCTGCTCTCTCAGCCTCAGGACAAGCTGGTGTCTCTGTTTGAACAAAAGACAGTAAAGGGCTGGTGGCCTTGTATGTGTGACAGACAGGGAGAGAAGATTTTAGCAGTGAGTGACATCTAACATACAGACATCTTGTACCAATACGCAAAAAGTATGTCTATGTATAGCGTTTGTAGGATATGACAAATTGACATGAAGACATCAATAAGAGCTGTCGATGGTGGTGGGCGAGGCTTCAAATGTTTTTTTGGACATTTATCATCCTAATTTATCATTAAACTCCTTATGCTAATTAGAAAATTATTTAAGGTAATAAAATGAAACAGGATTAAGTATTCAGAATTTTTCATTTTGAAAGTGATCAGTTATTTCCTGATCGGAGATCGCACATTCAATTGATAACTAAAACTATAACTACTTTGCTTTTTATGCTACTTAGCTACTGGGATAAAACTGGCTTAAACAAGCTTTGATATTAGCCGATGTGGTGTAGTTGAGTAAGACGCCAGCACCCACATACCAGGGATCGATTCCAGCTCAGGTCCTTTACCCCCTCCCGCTTAGCCCCACTCCAACACCCATCAGCCCTATTTCATCTCTGTCCTGTTGGTTTAATAAAAGCAAAAACAAAAATAAATTTTATGTAAATTGTATACAATATGAAAAGTAAATAAAAAAATATGTTCGCATACAGCCTTTATGTGAGCATTAGCGAATCCATAAAACATACATCATGTCAAATGCAAGGGTTTTATACACAGACAAGAAAACGTAGATAACAAAGATAATCCATCATCAGAGACAAGGCAAAGCTGCAAGGATCAAATTGAGGTAATGAAACCAGAATGTGGAAAATACAGCTCAGAAATGAAATTACTTTTAGCACAATAAAACACAACACTAAAAAGAAACAGGAGAGCACAAATAGACAAAATCAGGAAGTAACACTTAACAGGTGGACACAATCAAGTTACAGACCAGGACCAGGGAAGCAGAGGCAGAACCGAACAGTAACCAAAACAGAAGCACATGGTGCGTGTCCTTGTCCTTCTGTGGCGCTGTAAAAAGGGGGATCCGTGACAACCCTTGCCCTTTCTTAGTGTAATGTAATTTACTTTTAGTCGGTTAAGAGTAAATAATTTTCTGTCCTTTCGTCTTTTTTCTGAGCAGAAAATGTTAGTAAACATGTGAAACCTGTCTTCAGGGTAAGGTTGAGATGACACTGGAGATTGTTACAGAACAGGAACAGGAAGAGAGGCCTGCAGGTCTGGGTAGAGAAGAGCCTAATATGAACCCTCGTCTGGAAGATCCTCAGTGAGTCAATTTATCCTTCTCCTTTCCAGAACACTTTACAGGCTTTCAGAATTGTTTAGACTATGGATGCACAACACTTCATAAAGTCACTCCACAACCTCTTTTGACATCCCTGACAAAACTTTTGTTACTAGCAGTGCTGAAATATTTCAAACTTATACTATCAACCTACGGAAGAGTGTAAAAATGAGTACTTGTGAAATATGTGAAATCTAATAAAACACTAATAAGCACAGAGGATATGCCGCTAACATTAACTTAAGCATACAGCAACCAACCCATGCAAGACGACAAAAAAACAAGAGAAAGCATATGTGCTATACAAATAGTTACACAATTCCAAAAAGGACAAGTACCCCTTCAAAGATGTCTTCAAAAATGTTTTCCATGCATCAATAATTTAGACTGAATTACCACAGGTTGCTGTTTTCTTCACTAATTTGCCTACATGTAAGTCAAATTCGAAGATCAATGAACATGTGGATGAACTGATATCTGGCTTCTCTTTGGCTTGGTGCAGGCGTCCTGAAACCTCCTTCCTGTGGTTCTCCTCTCCGTATAAAACTCTGAAGTTCATAGTGTGGAGAAGATTTAAATGGTTCATTTTGGGTCTGATCATCCTGTTCCTCATCCTGCTCTTCCTAGGAGTCTTTCTCTACGCCTTCCCTGTAAGCTGTGTGCATGATGTAAATGTGTGTGTATATATATATAT
>JAOTQW010000033.1:5742091-5766772 GCA_026260075.1 Sisor rabdophorus | reverse complement strand
TTCCACACACTTTTTCCTATTACAACCGTCAAATCCTAAACCAATAGGAGTGCCCATCCCGATGACTTAATAAGAGCAACGATTTCTAACCATTTTGCAAAATAAGTTGAAATAATTCTGTTTTTTTGGGGTTTTTTTTGTTTTTTTAAAGGAGTGTTTTTATACCACTAACAGTGACTCATAGCTTTTTTGGCACATCTCCACTGTCGTCCAATCTGAAATCATGACAACAGAGATCCTACAGTATGACATAGGCATCATTTATATACTATCTGAATAATAATGCTAATTAAAAATTCTAAATGAATGTTTTTGTCAAATCTATAAATAAAAGACTCATTAACGCACATGTATTTCTCCTAAGGATCATAAAAAGGCGCAGATAAACCTGACGACAGACAGTATGCAAATGCTGGGCTAAGAGACACTGATGGAGCAGATTAAATCAGTTATCAGTCAGTCAATGCACAGTGTGAGCCTCTTCATAACAGAGGAGCTAAACTTACAATGGGTGCTTTGTCACTGAAGTGAACTATTATAGTTAATTCTAGGCAGCTTATATAGAAGAAGTAAGCAGGAACAATCTACACTCTGATTAATGAAAAAAAGTTTCTTTAATAGTCCTGTGCATAATTAACAAAAGGTTAGTACATGTTAAAAAAACTAGCCTTAATGTCTGACCAGTCTTGAAGCAAAATTCTTCAGTCATAATAATCCGAGATAAACTTGCAGAAAAAAAGGAGCAGGAAAAGTAGAATGTATAATGCGTATTTTTGAAATGCCCAGTAATAACCCTTTGATAGTGTTTCCTGAAATTATTCAGATAGCTGGTTCAACAATCTCTACTTACCATAAAGATTTGTAATAAAGAAGAGTTTTTTAATTTTAAAAATACTATAAATTGTAATGTTTGCCAATCACTAAGGGGACGTGGTAGCTGAGTGGTTAATGTGTACCCAGAAGATTGTGTGTTCGATATCCACTTCGGGACCCCTGGGCAAGGCCCTTAATCCCTAAATGCTTGATGGCATGTAGAAAATGAATTGCTTAAGTGTCTGCCAAATGCCTTAAATGTGAATGTGACTAAGTCTTATGTCTATAGAATTCACCTAAAATATGACTGTTTTTTAACATGTCCCAACTTGATATATAGGAATTGAGCTTGGTGTAGAATAGAAAGCTGAACAAGGGATTTGGGGTCAAAAAGCCAGTCACTAATACAGACAATACTTCCTTCCTGAGAATAAATATTTTTACAATATTTCCTTCCTCAATAGACTTACAGGAAATTTTCGCCTTGCGTTGCTCATCACCTCAAACAGGCCGTGACTTGAGCACATACCTTTCAAAGACTATATTGGGATTGACTCATTTTCAGTTGCATATAAAAAAGACGGTGCAGGACAGACATTTTGTTCAACACCAGTATCAATGTAATAAATTGTCTATGTCAAGCAATTACATTTGTTTGGGGTGCGATTTTAACACAGCTTTCTTTTGCAAAATTATAGAATCTGTCATCTAAGAACTAAAAGAAGAGAGAAGAGTTCATGCACCTCCGGGTCCAGTCTGTCTATAAAAAAAAACATTGTGCTTAAATGAGTTTACTTGACTCGCACACAAGATGAAGTTCCTCCACCACTGTTTTGGGCCTCATTATCACTACTGCACAACAACAAGACAAGTGTAAGAGACAATGGTTTATTCACGTAATTGTTACAGTTCAGTGATTCTCTCCATATACAAACAATCAAAGCAGAGCAGAATATCATGTGCATGATAAAGCACTTAGCTATCTCGATGTGGAACCCCAAAATAATCAACCATGCAGCAAGATCAGTAAATCTGTGGATGTTTTCAAATTCCATCTTATTCCATTGAGTTTGGATTAATACAAATATCCAGTATAGTGTGTGTGTGTGTGTGTGTGTGACAGATCTTCGCAGTTTGTTCCTATGCTAAGAGACTTTCTTGGAACTTGCATAAGCTTAGTAGGAATCACATCCACACCAGTGCATCATCTCATTTCTTTTTCCAAAAGAGAACACTGATTAAGATAATTAGTCTCAGATAATTTCCACAACCAAGCAGCAGGATTAGGATGAATGCTCAAAGACCCCAGTTTGGCGGTCCTTGGAATTGAACTCAGTGTTCTGACCAGAGAACATCATCTTATCTTTACATTTAAAGCATTTAACTTCAAAAGTTAAAAGTTTAAGAAATCAGCAGAGCCAGTCATGGGATAAAGAAAAGAAAACAACTGCCAACACAATCATTAGTAGGCTGACTATGTTGACACTGCAAGGCTTAGTGCTCAATGCCGATTTTTATTGCTAAGATCAGGTTTATTGTACAACGGTTTACATTGCCGTTTTGTGGACAATATCAGATTTTCAGTGTGAACTGATTAGTGTCCTAAACTGACTTGAAAACAAAGTAGAACAAATCCCATGCAGCATCCTGTCATCCGTGCCCTTATCCAGAGGAAATAAACACAGAAGATACTAAAGCCAACATTTAGTGCTTATACTAAAAGGTGAAGTGCAGAGGATTTCAGCAGTCATTAAGGAGGAAGAGGATGAGGGAGCAAATTGGAAAAAAAGGTGGTGGCACTGTGACTTAAACACCTTCAACAAAATCAATGATATCTTAACAGTTGGTAGTTATATGCCAGTGCAGAATGAGGTCACTTGTTGATCGAAAGGGATGTTAAAGTCGCCTTTATTCCAACATAACGTTACACCGCAGTTGCTATGCAAAACCTTTAGTTTCATTTACAGTATCTGGCAGACGACTTTATCCAGAGCGACTTAAACTTTCTTTAAACTCTCTAAAATTTTAATCTTTTAATCTGATTTGGGCTACATTTGCCTGCAGTATGATTTAGCCTTAGATTTTCTTAGATAGCTGGAAGCTCTTAATCCTATTCAAACACACAGAATAAGTGTAGAACAAACATGCAGAAATCCTCTAAAAATTACAACATATCGTAAATCATTTCTGAAAGAAGACTGGAATAAAATAATCCAATCAAAAAGTGTTTGTGTGTCATTTAGAAGGTGCTTTAACATTTTTAACAAGCATCAGTTAAAGATGAACAAGTAAGGGTTTTTTTTATTAACCGGACATTTGTTGTTTGGGTTATCACATTAGATATGTTTAGAATAGAAGTCTTGTAAAAAAAAATACATGCAGCTCAATATTCAGTAAAAATACAAAAACAAGAGAGAGATATAAAACAGGAGATATAAGCAATATAAATATTTATATAATGCGGAAAAGCTCTGATACTTCAGCTAGCTTAGCTTGTTAAAAAATGTATCACATTTTTTGTATGATCATGTACACAATTAAGATTTCATGTTAGTTTTGTTTTGAGTTCTTGTTTATGTCTGCATTTTCTTCCTGTTCTGGCCTTGTCATGTGATTCTGGTGTCCCATGTGTTTCTGCTATTCATTCATTTACTGTCTATAACTGCTCATTCCCTAACTTAGGGTCACAGAGGGAGCCTTTCCCAGGGCACATAGGGCGAGAGGCAGAAATACACCCTGGACAGTTTGGCAGTCCATCGCAGGGCCATACATTAACAAAACAACCACACACACACTCACTATGGACAATTTTGAATCGCCAAATAACCAATACATGTTTCTAGACTAAGGGAAGAAAACTGAGAACCTGGAGTAACTTATGCAAGTGCGGGGAGAACATTCAAACTCTGCACAGAAAGACCCCTTGCATGGGAATCAACCAACATGCTGTGAGGCAACCATGTTAACCACTATGCCACTGCGCCGCCCCTGTTCCTGTCATGTGATCCCCTTGTTTCGGTATCATATTCCCATTGGTCAGTCTTTTTATTTATAGCCCTGGTGTTCCCAATTGTCTTTTGCTGTAGATTTTGGTTGTGTCCCTTTACATGGTACACTGGCTTGTGTCAAGTTAAATCAGGTTAAGCTCATCTAGTTCATGTTTATTATTCTGTCTATGCTAGTGCTAAGCTAATTTTTGTTGATATGTATTGTTTGACGCGGTTGAAACTGCACTCTTGGGTTCTCATCTATTCACTTCATTTTTATTTTAAATTAGGATATGCTTATGGTTGAAGCAGTTGAAGGTTGAAGCACTTTAGCAAACTTCAGTTTTAAAAAATATTTAAAATCTTTAATGCAAAATGTTATGATAAAGATTTTCAGAATAATAAACAGAAGGAATGTTTACAGTAGAAGGAAATTGTGAATCCTTTTCCAGTTAGCTTTTGTCTATTTTTTTTTTTACATAATGGATGATCTCCTGCTACTGTTCTTCTCTCTTAGATAAAGCACAAATTCTGCTGGTTTTTGTTCTTAATTTTATGTATTTATGCAAATAAATGAGATATTTTTTTCCTAATACAATGGAAAAGCAAGACAACAAAGTTACTGAAATGTAACTGTTTATTTAATATCGGTTGGCATTGGATTCAGACTTTATTAGTATTGGAAGATCATTTGTGATTCATTAGTGGTTTAACATAACATTCTGTACAGTGCACCTGACTCAATTGTCAAGGAAATGAATACAGTCAACCTATCAATCCACACAAACTTTGCTTGTAGGTGATCACACACACACTCTTATGGCTTAATTGCTAATGCAGGTACTGCTACAGAAAAGCCAAAATTAAAAAAAACAAAACACAAAGCACTATTTACACACACATGCACACACACACACAAGCTCGCTCGCTCTTTCTAAACTAAATTAATTTGGAAAAAAAGTTATTCCCTTTTGTTTTTCTTCCTTTAATTGTAGCCAGTTTTTATTTACACACTCGCATGGAGGTAACACTTTTCACAAACACAATGCACGTAAAAGTGATCCACATCCAGTAAATCCCGTCTCTTGAGTAAACAATAAAAAAAATGCTCTTTCTTCTCTAAGAATTCATGATTTGTTCATATTGCATCAAGTTGATGGTAAAAAACACCCAACAATTGAATAAAGACCCATAATGACCCACAGCACAAACGTAAGCGCGCACACAGACACACTTTCTACAGACTACCATGCTGTGAGCCAGTCCCTTGTTGATTTGATAATCAGCCTTGACAGAGTAACAGCAGCTGAGCGAGAGATGCTGCTGTAGGTTAAAGCTAAGAATGATCTCATTACAGCTTTTCTATTCAGTTCAATGGGAATTCTTTGATTGGTGTGATCAGAAATGAGAACAGTGATCCTGTTTCAGCTAAGTTAGCAATCCTTACTGTGCAGATTGCATAAGGCTACAACATTCAGGATGTTTGATCAATCAGACTACTTTTCATTGCAAATGATGGTTTAAAGTACACAATGGACTTTACGCAGTCTTTCAGCTGTAGTTGTTGGTAGGGTAACGACAGAATAGTTTTTTATGGGCACTGTAGTATCCCCGCAACTTAAAGTCCCAATTGTCTGATGTGCAGAGAATAACCCAAAGATTCATAGAGGCGGACCGGAAAAAAGCAGGGGCAAAATGGAGAAAAGAGTGCAGATTTGACATTTTACTGACACTTAAGTGAGATTTTACTGATACTTTAGGTTACTGAGATGCTGAAAGGAAACATTAAACAGCTTAAATAATTGACTGCCAAATCCACCATAGTCTGATGCTTTCGGATATGAATGTTGTGGGACGTTAGGTAGACACTGTTCTTACATTCACTTCAGCAGGGCTCTTTTTTTTTACTCCCTGACAAAGCAAAATCATGGTGTAAGATGCCGTAGCGGCTGCTGATGTGCAGCTACCAACAGACTCAGGACTGGTGGCTGGTAATAAGGTTCCGCAGCTGCTTTATGACCGTGTCGATGAGCTTCTGCTTGTCGCGCTCATTCTTACGAAACTGAGCAAACATGTTGTTTTTCCGACTCGTGTCCTTCATCCTGCAGAGGGAGAGGAATTATATAAAAACACATTAAAAAGAAAATGTTATCAACCCACATATCTTGAGCAGATTGAGCATCTCATATGACACAGAGAATGTAATATTAATAAACTCTATTAATCAATATTTTAAAATCATTTTACAAGAAATATCGGTCTTAGACATCCAAATGATCAATTTTCTTCTATTTTTGACATCTGAAACAGACCAACCCATTTTGACTAGCTCCAACCCAACAACTAGCTCCAGTATCATAAAGCCTTTTAAGGTCTTCCTAACTGCTCTGATCTCATTCACACATCACTTATCTTTCCTTCAATGAGATGGACATAATCTCAGTAGTACAATAGAGTTCCTATGACCCCAGGACATCTACAGATATCTGCTTTTTATCGCTCCAAATTTAGCATTATCTAACACAGGATGTTTGCTTTTGGAAGTGTGTGAAATATGGATAACGTTCCAATTTGCCAAATATAGATAAAGTGGAAGGAGGAAAGATTCGGATCTCGGGTTGTGGAAAGAAGTGTGACGAAGGACAGGTAAACACAGCATGTGTAAAGACTTATTATATTGTATTATCAAAACCTTTACACATTATTCCCTCCACCTAATGTCAGTTAGCTATAATAATATTTAGGTTGAGCCTTTGATGGGTACCACATCATCCTTAATATAAACATTACTTTATACAGTAGAACCTTGACAAACCCATAACCCACAAACAATTTGATTTACATACAAAATTTATTTTTACAAATTTACAAACTCAATTTTTGAAATATGCAGGCAAGCGCTTATGTCACATGGGTACATCAGAGCCTGTGGGGACCACCATTTTATTTTTGTAAGCACCACTCTTCTTTACTTCTAACTTACTTAACCCATAAGTTGTGACACCCAACACAAGTGTTTATGTATTAAATGTGTTTTTTTTTATTTAATTGACTATTGTAAATAAAATATATCAAGGTCTTTTTTTATATTATCTGTGTGAAATAAAAATAAAAAAAAAACACAATGTAAGAACAAAATGTGTCCGTGAATCATAAGCCCACTGTATTTCTTGATGGTTGCCTACATTACCCACCATGCTGTTCACCTACCTGCTGATTCTGCTGCAGTAATCTATAGGCATATATACATTTATACCAGTCACTATGCGTATCTGCCTGTTTTTTTCGGCCAATCCAGAGTTTAGTAATAAGGATCACTTTCATTGAACTTAAGGGTAAGGAGGGTATGGCCAAGGGTAAGGACATTGCAAGACTAGTGCGTTTTAACTAGTTTTGGCAAACATGATCATGTTAGGGTCTAGCAAGACAATAAAATCACAAACATGCAAAACCAAAGGTTGCCTCACTATTGTGCATAATAAGCACTATCAGCATAGCCACGCATACACACACAAAAATAACTAAAATCTCAGTTAGAAAAACACACACGCACTTAAACAAAGTGCAGAGTACTCACGCTCGAGATATCCTACACACAAGCAGAAGAGCAACAAATCATGTCAAGAGTTTGGAGAGATGATGCCATATAGCGGCGATTATAAAGTCAAAAGTTAATTGGATATAAAAAAATCTAATAATAAAATCATGAAAGTTATGTAATGAAAATGTTTTAACAAATTGTACTTAGTACTGTACTCAGTGTGGTGCACTTACTTTTCCAAAAGGGCCAGAGCTGTGTGCGGGTTGACCCTCAGGTACTTGCAGGTGGGGCGTCCATAGTCAGCGAGGTATGTAGACCAATCCCACTGAGTAAAGAGATCCAATAGCTGAAAACAAGAAGAATCAAAATAGGTCGGATTATGTGGATGTTGCAAGTGTTAAAATGACATCATGACAAGACAGCATTTATTTTAGCTCATTTAATTTTTTTTACAATGTAACATGCTACAGGTATAAAAAGATTTGCTGTGGTTTGGCAGTATAACAGCGCAATAAAGTCTCATACGGAACCGAGACTCGGAGAAAAAGCCTTTTCAATTATAAGAGGGCATCAAAGCAGATCAAGTTCAGTCTGACTCCACACTGAAGCGAGCGGTTCAGTTTTCCTTGTGTTGCGTAAGTCAGCGGGGCCTCTTAAATGAGATTACTGAAGAGGCACAAGGGACACAAACATGACAAACCAACAGCTTAGTGAAAAATGAGCAGAGTTTTCAGAATAAAATGGCATTTACACGTTTTCACCTTGGAAGTGGAAATGATTTGGCCAGTGTGACCAGGCCTGACCCTACACAATGATAGCCCTGAAATTTATAATCTATTACAATTCTGTTGATAATCTGCCCTGTCACTTTACACACATTAATACTCATCAGATGGACATACTGTACAATCCAAAACATATTTATTCCTCCACAGATGGGAAAAGGTCTTGAAGTAAAAAAAACATTGTGTACATGTGTGTGAAAGGCAAAGATAAATTACCAAAAATATGTTTGATTGTGTTCTGAAGAGAAAAAGGCAATCCCCCAACATTTCAGTCTGCTTTCCTACTCACACGACATCACATCACTCGCATAGACAGAAAAACACACATACACCAGCATGTTCTAGTGAGGTGGAAGATAAGCACCCAAGTGCGATAAGTAAGATTCACATGCACCTTGGTCAGATTTGGTTTAGTGTTTTTGCCTCCTCCTAGATGCATTTGCAGCACCAAAAAAAAATGTGAATAATTGAAGCAAAAAATAAAAAGAAGCAGGAAAGGGAGCAGGCTTTTCAGTCATCCATAACCCTGCATATACACAAACAGAAATGTGTGCATTCCATACAGCTCTGACCGGTTCATCACACACGCTCATGACCTGGGTTTCACCTCGCCACCGAGCTCCCTCCCTCTGCCTTCACCTCCTTATGAACTTTCATTTGGTATCTCTACACGTCTTTTTCTCTCTCACCTCACTGTGACCCTGTGGCAGTGTTATCGGCCCCACTTTCCTTGCTCGCTGAACAAACAGTGAGCTGGGTCGGGGAGGATGGGGGGCGGGGTTGCTGGTGCTTGTAGATGGGACAGGCACTGGATTATCACTTCCTCTCATTCTTCCCAAAGAAAGAATGATGGAGAGAAAAAAATTTGACAAAATACAACATGATGTGGCACATTGAAGTGTTGACCTTGTTTTCCTCCTGCCCTTATTCTCACCCCAAGCTTATGTGCACTCTCCTTCTCACTTACTGAGAAGTGGGCATTCAGTTAAGGGTTCCTAATGGTTATTCTGACTGCAGTATTTATTTGTTTGGAACGCTAGCAAGCTTGTTAATAGTCAAGAGGGCCTGGTGAACTGACCCTTTCTATTCATTCTTTCAGATTTGTTGCTCCCTTTAAAAACACAAAATTTGAATTGCAGAGTGTCATATTGGGGAGAAAATATAAAAAGCCTTTCTCCCTCCCAGAAGTACCTATATCAATTACACTGCTCAAAAAAATAAAGGAAACACTAAAATAACACTTTCTAGATCTAAATGAATGAAATGTTCTTATTAAATACTTTGTTCTTTACATAGTTAAATGTGCGAACAACAAAATGAAATTTCTTAACTGGATTGGTCTGGATTTGGAGTCACACTCAAAATTAAAGTGAAAAAAAACCACACACCACAGGCTGTTCCAATTTCGGTATAATGTCCCTAAAACAAGTGAAAATAAGGTTCAGTAGTGCGTGTGTGTGGTCTCCATGTGCCTCCTAAAGGATCTCCTATCAGACCTGAACTAACGCATCCGCCACTTCTGGGCAGTCTGTGTTGCTAAGTGGCATTGGTGGATGGAGCGAGACATGATGTCCCAGATGTGTTTAATTGGATTCAGCTCTGGGAAATGGGCGGGTCAGTCCATAGTATCAATGCCTTCATCTTGCAGGAACTGCTGACACACTCCAGCCACATGAGGTCTAGCATTGCCTTGCATTAGGAGAAAACCAGGGGCAAGCGCACCAGCATATGCTCTCACAAGGAATCTAAGGATCTCATCACGGTACCTAATGGAAGTCAGACTACCTCTGGTAAGCACATGGAGGGCTTTGATATCCAAAGAAATGCCACCCCACACCATTACTGACCCACTGCCAAACCGGTCATGTTGTAGAATGTTGCAGGCAGCAGAACGTTCTCTACTGCGTCTCCAGACTCTTGTCACGTCTGTCACAGGTGCAAACCTGCTTTCATCTGTAAAAAGCAAAGGTGCCAGTTGCACATTTACCAATGTTGGTGTTTTCTGGTACAGTGTTCATGTACTGCACGGTGTTGGGCTTTAAGCACAACCCCCATCCCTGAATGTCGGGCCCTCATAACACCTTTGTGGAGTCTGGTTCTAATGTTTGAGCAGACAGATGCACATTTGTGGGCTACTGGAGGTCATTTTGCAGGGCTCTGGCAGTGCTCATACTGTTCCTCCTTCCACAAAGGTGGAGGTAGCAGTCCGGCTTCCGTATTTTTGCCCACCTACGGCCTCCTCCACGTCTCCTGATGTACTGGCCTGCCTTCTGGTAGTGCTTCCATACTCTGGACACTACGCAGACAGACACAGTAAACCTTCCTGATGCGCCATTCTGGATAAGATGCACTACCTGAGCCAATTTGTGTGGATTGTAGACTCATGTTACCATTAGTGTAAAAGCACCGCCAGCATTCAAAATTGAGCAAAACATTAGTCAGAAAGCAACCGAGAACTGATCCTTTATTGGGGTGTTTTGCTAATTGCCTATAATTCCCAACTGTTATCTATTCCACTTGCAACCGCCTTGACAATGATTGTCAAATCAGTGTTGCTTCCTAAGTGAGTAGTTTAATTTCACAGAAATTTGTTTGACTTGGAGGTACTTTCTGTTGTTTAAGTGTTTTCTTTATTTATTTTTTCGAGCAGTGTATTACAATCAGCACATTTGATTGTGCAGCATTTTTACATGATCATTGAGCAGGTCAAGCTAATCTGTCTTATTTGCTATTTGTAATCAACTGTTGAAATTCTAAACACATTTCCGAATGATCCCACCTGACAACTATCCTTTCCCTTATCATTTCTAGAATCACACTTTTGCCTCAATAATTCCACTGTTATCACTGTCTTCATCTCTAACTCATTGTTTCTCGCCTCTGGCTGGCCTCTGGATTTCAGCATTGTTTTTTTGCATTTTTAGGCATCCAGCCAGCAGCCCAACCATTTTCAAAGACCAAGTTCACCTTCATCCAGAACAGAAAGGTTGGTCCATACCAGTAAATAACAAACCCCTCTTGTCGACTGTAATCTCTAAGACAACTATAGGAACATCCTTTCAGGAAACACTCAAGAAAAAGAAGAGCTTTGCAAATAATCCACAGGAATTAAAAACCATTTTATTTTGGTAATGCCATAAACCTTACCAAACAAAGCTCATACAATATACATTTAATAACTCACATTCATCGTAAGCAGTGTGATCCAAATAAGTGATTTATTCTTAGTGCAATACTTTATACAATAAAGTTAGAACAATGTGTAAATCCAGATACTAAGAACAAAATACCTCAACTATGATGTACAGCACAAACACTTCCCTTTAAAACAATTCAACGCCCCTTTGAAATGCCTAGCTATTAGCACGCACAGGATTAAAATTTTTTTTAAAGGTAATTGACGTTTCTGACATACCATTTGAACCACATTTCAACACTTATACAAATCATTTCCATAGCAATGACTAGTGCAGGTTAAACCCTGTGAGCTATCGGCTTGTTAAATCCGGCTTGCATCGGAACCTGTTCAAAGAAAGAAAGTGGCTTGTCTATGTATAGGGTTTTGCAGAAAATAGAGGAACTAGAAAAGTTACTACCAGAGAAAGTATTAAATGAGAAAAGTGTCCACATAAACCTTATTGTTGTTATGTTCGCAACCAAGACAGAGCTGACTTTTTGTGGGCTGTGCTATCAAGCACGCAGACATTAGCAGAAGTTCATGCAAGTCTGGTATGATATAAGAATGGCCCATGGATGAGGCTTATCCTTTAGCACGACCCTAATCAGATTGAATTCAATCCTAATTCTGCTCAAATGACAATCAAGGTCAATAGTATAATGTAATATTTTGAGCTGTGACGTACCGAGTGATTCAAGACATCTGCATCATAGCCAACATAAACCTTTTCAACAGTCTGTAATAAAGTAGTTCTTCTGTAAGGTCAGATCAGGTGGATTGGCCTCCAATTCCCTACATAAATCAATAACTCACAATGCGTTAACTGGTTATTCTGGCAAGAATGTGATCATTAGCATATTTTTTTTTCACATCTTAATTGTTTTAAATGTCAGTAATGATTTGTCTGTACTTTTTTGTGAACAAAATTAAAAATGGTGAATTTGGTCAATAAACTTTGGTCAAAAAAGACAAAAAAAAGGAACCATGACTTTATCCACACATATTCTGAAACAAGTCTGTTGTGTAATTTTTCTGAGGAAAAACTAGAAAGTCTGCAAAATATATGGTGTCCATTTTTCCTTACATAACTTAAGGAATGAAGGTCAGTAAATGACACCAAATGATTCTAATTTGTAACCCTTTCTGTCAACAAGGTCATCTCGACATAAGCCCTTTTTCTGATCTTTTATCTGAACACTAACCTGGATTGACAGTTTCAGCTCCTGTTTTGTGGGCAACAAAAAAACGTCGATACTACATAGGAGCACTTAGCATACCTTTGTGTGTGTGTGTGTGTGTGTGGGGGGGGGGGTTACCAGCACATGGAGAAGAAGGAATGAAGGGAGAAAGGTGGAAGGGCAGAGGAAAAATTAAAGGCACATCACTCAACATAAAGGCTTAGTACGACATAGATAAGAAAATTATCATGGTTTGAAGCGGAGGAAAAGTGGCTCCCAATGTTGATGACCATATTTCAGTTGGAATAGCAGCTTACCAAACAGTTCAAAGGTTATCATATGGAGGTTATCAAGACTGACAGAGTTTAAGTTTCTCTCTTCTGGTGGCATGTCCAAAGCACTCACAAACTCATTTACGATTTTAGCTGCAGTTTAAGTGCTGAAGAGCAGTCAGTCAACAGATACTATCTATTGTCAAAAATGTGTTTTGCCTAGTGTGTTACCTTGACATGAGAAAACGCAGAGAAACTGATGTAGAGTCGGAAAACAAAATCAGTGGCAAGAAGAGTAATTGGTTAATAACATTGTTGTTTATGTCTAAAGTTAAGCTAAAGTTTTGAATAAGCTTAGAGGTATTCATTACAGTTCCCTTTTTTACATCTAAAATATTTATCAATGACCTCAGTAAAACAAAAAAAAAACAGTCACATGCTTTTCAAGTAATACATTGAAACAACTATCAACTATTCATTTTGTCTCCTGCTAAAAAGCAGCAAAACAATGCAACCTCAAAAAGCTGCATTCTGGTTAGTGTTTCTGGGTGTGATTATTGCACATTGCCGGTGTAACAAACTCCAACTTGGGTCTTACTATTGTCAGCTCATATAGCTGTAAGACAGCATCAGCCTCAAGTAAAAACAGAATTCATCCTGGGGGCGCTCTGTCGACAAAGCTATACACTCAGCCTAAGGAAAGAATGGCCCCAAATTCACCTTCCTGTGCTCTCTAGAGAAGAGAAAGTTATCATTGGGGAAATGGTGTGGTGTAACGGTCACACAGACCACAGAAACACAGACTAAAAAAGAATAAAACCTTTGAGATACACATATCATAACATATTAATTTTTTTTTTAAATCCATGAAGCATGCCATGATATTCTATTAAGGTTTGGTCAAAAATGTAGACAACAAAAAGAATGAATAATTTTTTTAAGCCTGTCAACCAACAATGTCTACTCCACTGTGGAATTCTTTAAGGTATATTTTAGTACAAAACCGCAGGTTTGGTTCCTAAATTTCTACATTTCTTTTATTTATTTTGGTATTACATTCAAAATTGTGCATTCATAAAATGTTAGTTATTTTACTTTTAAAATGTTCTCATACAGGATTGTCTGTCTAGTTTAATTGGACATTTGATGGACATCGGTAGGAAAAAAACTCCTTGCTGATCTCTAAGTTGCTCAAAGCTTTCGGATTGTACATAGTAGTATGCATGTATACAGGCCATAATTATTAATCACAGGAGTCTGGTTCCTTTTGTGTTTTTCTTCGAACATCATCTTAGTTTTTACTATAGCACCGTTGGTCTTTAGGGAAAAAATTTGTTCTGTAACTCTCAGTTTTTCTTGAATCTGCTATGAGATGGTGTATCCTGTTATAGGCACTAAGCAAATAAAAATGAATTAAATACATTTTGGTAATAACTATATAACCACTGTAAAGCAAGTCTAGATTTTTAATGCTTCTGGTGCAACATTCCATTATTGTTTATATTCCATATCATGGTACAGACACACAATACGGTTACTTAATTTTAACTCTCTTAAGATGATTACTTGCCAAAAGTGTAATATTTTTAGTCCCAAAGCTCTTACCTCACCCAACCATGGCATAGTGCTTGATGCCTTTCACCAAATTCACTTACATCAAATTAAATATTATCTTCCACTGATCTACACTGCAACATACATTTGTACCCTCACTTTGGTCTTAACACAACACTCTAAATGCCAGCTTTCTTAGCGCAAAACTTGGAACTCAGCTTACACTTGCCTCCACTTATACTAATTGTGTTGAGTGAACGATTGGATATACACTGCCTCACATAAAACTTCTGAACCTCGATCCAGCGCTCATTTCATCCGTTTATTGTAATAAAAACATTTTTAAATAGTTTTTTAGTCTGCGAAAGGAATATTTAAAATTATTTGTGAAGATGTCGATCCTTTCTAGAATAACACTTTCTAGCCAAAAAAGGCATTAGGATTATTACTAACAATTCGAATATAATACAATGGTTTGGGGTCAAGGGAGTGTCCTTCTTTGTGTTTTTGTTGTGACACTTATTCAGTTGAGTTGCAGAAAGTATTTCATAGATGTTTGACAGAAAGAGTATTAATTTGCCTGAGGATGACATGGCCTTCCTTCTAACCTTCCTGTCTATTCAGACAAGGGAGAGTTATCACTATGGTTAAACTCTGTCTTTCTTTCTCCCTCTCTCTTTGCATATACGTGCACTATAGAGTTATCCCACATACTGCATACTGACTACAGTAACTTTCTGTAGCATCTTTTAAGAACATATCACTACTGCATAGCATGCAGTAGGGGTGCAGGAAACATGCACAACAAATATTTTCTATTAATGTATGCAAAGCATGAAGGTACCACAAAAATGGCTAATTTATTGTATTTGATGGCTTATTTTTAAATGTTATCTAGTTTGCTATACTGAATACATAACTAAACATCATGGAAAGGATATACAAGCAAAACCAAACAAAGTGCGGTGACATGGGCTTTATTATCAAAACAGCGAGCAGAATGGATAAGACTGATTATCAGATTCTTTACCTAGTCTACTGAGCAGGTAGACAAAACTCTTCATCTCTTTTATTGGCAGTGTTAACATTTTTCACTAAAATGTTAAACTTAAAACTTAAATTTTGCCCAATATGTTATCTCTTTACATCCCCATCTTTCCACATTGAAAAGATGTAACATTTGTAACAAGCGGCACCCTTCTTTATTCTATTTGCCTTATGATAGAGGGGGGTTAAGCCTACCAAACCTAAAATGGTATTACTGAGCAGATCGAATTACAGCAGCAATGTTTTATTTTGAAAATGGTTATCCTTTAACGTGGGTATTTATAAAGGCTCACTCTAGTCCAGTTTTTCAGAATTTATATTTATATTCAGCTGGTTAGCTGACACGTAGCAGTTGTTTTTCTCCTTTTTTCTTTGTTTAATCAAGGCTATTTAGAACATTGCGACCTGTAAAGCATATGCATTGCTGGCATAATAAGTGTTTGACAAAGCAGAGCATGAATTAACTTGGGGGAGACATGGCCTCCCTCTCACCTTCCTGCACATTCACACAAGGCAAAGTTATCACCAGGGCAAAAGTACGCTGGAACGGTCAGAGCTGTGTGTCACAAACATATAAACTAGAGCAAAGAAGACAATAGATAGGAATATCTGCTGGTCAGGCATCAAGAGAGAACATGCTAGGGAGATGCAGTGGGTAGATTTACTTACGTAATAATAATTCATTCATTCATTCATTCATTTATCTTCTAACCCGCTTATTCCCTAACTCTGGGTCACTGGGGTGCTGAAACCTATCCCAGCGCACATAGGGCGAGAGGCAGCGGTACACAGGGCCATACATAGATAATACAAAAACATCTCAATTATTCAGAATTCTGTGAGTGCAATGTGGGCATGTGACAAGATCCAACCAATCATCTTCCTCATCATTTTCCCAACACCGAACCAGAGCTCGCATCAGACCATTACTAACAAGAGTGCACATAGCTTTCCAACGAAAACACACACAATCAGCAACAATAACTTGTAAAAACTTGTAAAAAAGAATAAAATAAACAATAGAGTGCAAGTGCACACGAATACAATAGACTGTCAGCTAATTTCCTGTAAAGTAAAACTAATCAACAGTACCAAAATGAGGTCGCGATACAAACAAAACTGATTAAAATTTTAGGCTTTAAAAACTTTCTTACAGCAAACAGTCACGTTTAAACATAGGAAAATTAAATAAACACGTAACTTACTTTTATAACGTACTTTTTAAAGAAATAATCCGCGTACACGTCAACATGTGTAATGAAGTATAAACCTATAAAACCAATCAGGGGAAAAAAACGTTTCATTTCGAACAAAATAACCCAAAACACAAATACACATACAAATTTCTTTTTTTTTCTTTCATTAAATCCATCGCAGGGCCACACACAAACAAACAAGCACACAAACTCATTTCTAAATCAACCTAATGTATATGTTTTTTGGACTGTGGGAGAAAACTGGAGTACCCAGAGTAAACCCATGCAAGAGAACATGCAAACTCCATACAGAAATACCGGGGTATTAAACCTAAGACTTTTTTGCTGTTTTACCACTTTGCCACACTTCGCCCTGATATGTATTAGATAAGATTAAAAAATAAATTTTTATTAGGGTGGGGAGTTACAGACAATAAAAACTGTTTTTTGGTAGACTAAACTGTAAAGGATTTGTGTATGCACAAGTTTTAATATCTGTTAAATAAGACTGCAGAGAAAATTCTATTTGTTTTATTTATATTTCTATAGAGCTGTTAACAGAAATAGTTTCAAAGCAGCTTCACAGAAAAAAAATATTTGAAAATTCTGTTAAAAAGTTTATATTTATGTACAATGACAAGCTTTTATCGATATTGGCAAGAGAAAAAACTCTGAGATGAAGCAGATTTAAGAGGTTCCCCTTATGGATGGGTGACTGTAAAGTGTGTGAATATTAATCCTTAATGCAATAAGAACTTTTTGCCGTTTTGACTGTTTACACAACCCCTGAAAAGTACTGTGGACATTGAAAAAACTTTAAAGAAGTTGAAAAGTTTACAATACAACAAAATTACAACACAATGAAAATGCTCTCAAACAATAAAGGACACGCACAACAATTTTTACTTCCAGTCACAACCTCCTTTTTTGTGCGACAGTAAAGAAACCAAGAAGTCCACTCAAATGGCTGCACCCAATTGCCCGGTTACACAGACCAGCAACTCCTAATGGTTGTGTATGGTTGTAAGTCGATTTTGTAGGGTTAGGAACTTATGTTTGTTTTAAATTATGTTGTGGTTTGTTTCTGACGTGTGTCCGACAAATTCCATTGTGTTGTGTACTCATGTTTGTTTTTTTTACATGTTGGCCAAAAATAGATAAGGACAAATTCAGCTCTCTAGCCAATAAGGGTTGAAATTGAGGTGATAGGGTAACACAACCTTCATAAGGACAAAAAATACAATCTATAAAGCAGCAACCATTGGTGTTTTGGTAACAAACATTACAACAAATGTTTATACTCAACAAAAAATTAAATGCTTAGGAGAAGAGAAAGTGAGTGCATAGAATAATTCAAGTAGGTCAGAAGATGGAGAGGAAATTGAATCTATCACCTTATATTCCTACAGCAACCCAGGTTGTTCTGTCAGGTGCGTGTGCTGCGCTAAACTTATAGTGAGCTGAAGTTTTCAAGATAGAAGTGCTCTGAATGAATCCATTGCTAAACACCAGCCAAGGTCACCTGAGGGGCAGCACTCTGTCTTCTTGTATGTGCTATAAGCTTATATGCATTATACAAGGCTTTACAGCTAAAAGGCACTCTTTCCTAACACTTTTTTCTGCCAATTTTTACCGAAGAAAAGAGAGAAGTAGACGGGAAGAACAAGAAAAGGAGAGACAGACAGATAGCAAGTCAGGCTTATCGCCCATTGGCTCCAGGGAAACACAAGCAGGGTCGAGCGGAGGCCACTTGACTAGCCCTCCCTCTCTTCCTCACATATTCTTTCTTCGACTCCAAGACAGGAAGAAGGCTGGAGAAAGTGATTACACCTGGTCTGGTTCTGTCGGTTAAGTACAGGAAGGTCAGCCAGTGTGCACTGGGGCAGGATGAGTTCACAGCCCCAAACTTCACACACTTGTCTTTTTCCTTTGCTGCCCACTCTCTTTTAACCTCTAACCTTTGCCTTTTTTTTTAACTTTTTCTGTTGACATTTTTTAGTGCTCATCCCCCGAGTGAACACCACAATTTCAATAATTTTTATCTAAAGTAAGGATTAAGGATTACAATTCTCCCCTTTGGACTTAAATGAATTTACATAGCGTTCTATAAATGTCAATGACACAAAGGTCTGAAGTCACTCTTAGCTTATTTCCAGTTAAATAACAACAAATAAGAACTAATCATGGTTGGGGGTTGTCAGTTTTAAGAAATCCATAACATGCTGACTTGCCATCGAAACATAAGGTAAATTATGCGAAAAATAACCAGAATCACCAACCCCATAAAACCGCCAACATGCAACTTTGTGAAAACTACCCGCCCTGGAATCACAACCAATTATTCTGTTATCTTTCTAAAACCACACTCCAATGATCCACTTCTGATGCATAACTGTTTTGAAAGAGATGTTCTGCTGAAAGAGACATTTTGGACAGATTCATTGCCCTGGTGTGTCATGATGTCTTCACTGCATGATCGAGAGAAAAGGACACTGTTTAGTACTCTGGAAAGAGACAAACTAAAAAGAATCAGTTGAGACCTCAGCATCCATCTTCACGACAAGAACACACACATTGTGTCATCCTCATGGGGTGAAGAATACTCTAATGCAAAAAGAGATGTCAACCCCCTGCATGGTAGAATCTTTGCTTCCTCAGCAACTCCATACAAGCAGGGCATCTCATCAGTCTGACCCCTGGAGACCTGTGACAGGACCTTAAACAGGCCTTTCACTGCCACACACTGGCAGGCCATTGAAAGAGAGCAGGGGCAACAGAGTTAAGCATGACACACTCTGGCCACTGAGAGGAAGTAAGACAGAACAATTACACTGTGACACCTGTCAGTGGCTTGTTTAGCAGTCTATGGAGAAATGGCAAGAGAACTGGAATTGCCCCATTTCTTTTCTAACCTCACTGATCCCTTTTCACATCTTAACTTTTAACGTTTTAATTTGTTTACTGGCGAAGAGAAAAATCAACTGCTTCAATAGCGTTGTTTTTATTTTGAATTAAATGTTTTTAATTCATATACTTTATATTCTACCGATGCTTTTTTACAGCACACCATTATAACACACTATATGGTCCAAGGGTCTAAAAGGAATAGCACATGCCAGCTGGTGTTATATTTTATTTGTCCTAAACTTTTCCAAACCCTATAGGTTCTGGTATCAGCAAAAACTTTGCCTGACATTTTTGCCATTTTTTATTCACTAGAAACAAACATGTACAACCTAAGGTCAAGCCCATTTTGCTGATGTCAACGTCTAAGTGTTAGACACCCACCTTAATCACTTGTTCTGTTTTTCTCTGTCCTCTCCCTTCTACCAGCTCAGAAAAGCTTTTCTACTTTTAAAGTGCTGCTTATTTACTAAAAATAAGATGGGGTTAACTATATGGCAAGAATAAAGTGCTCTACCGCCATGATATACAAATGAAACAAATTATTTGGTGACGGTTTCACTCATTTAGACAAGTCCTAGAGTGATGTCAAATTCCACCAACGAGCGGCACGGTGGCGGAGTGGTTAGCACGGTCGCCTCACAACAAAAAGGTCCCGGGTTCGATTCGATTTCTTGCATGTTCTCCCCGCGGTTACGTGGGTTTGCTCCGGGTAGTCCGGTTTCCTGCCACACGCCAAAAACATATACAATAGGATAAATAAATAAATTGCCCTATGTGTGCTGGGATAGGCTCCAGCTGACCCACATGACCCTGAATTAGGAAATAAGCAGGTATAGAAGATGAATGAATAAATGATTCTTCACAACCCTATTTACAGTGTAAACAAACTGCCTGTTGCATTTTTATTTTAAACAAATCTTTGACAATGAACACCTTATTAGACATTAGACCAACTAAACCAAGACATAAAAAATTACAAGTGTTAGTCTTATATTAAATCAGATTTCAAATTCAACATATTACTGGAAGAAATGTCTTAAAATAAACAGGAAACTTTTTTAGAAGGGCCATGCTACCAAAATGCAAATAAAAGTATGATAATACAAATAGTTTGTCACAAGTTAACAAAAGTTAATTTACAATAAACTATATTAAGTTTTACATATTGTATGACTGGAGAAACACCGAGCAGAACTAGTAAAAAGAAAATTCCATTAGACATTTAAAACACATTCCAAGAATTCAATGATAATGCTAATTTCAGGCCACAGAAATGCACAGCAGCCATCTGGCTCTGAAACCAGGGATAAGATTAACTTAATTTTTGACCCCCCATCTCCATTTTAAACTGGCACATAAGGCAAGAGAAAGAAGATCCTTATGTACATTTAAACTTCTTTGGTTTGGCCATTGTCCCTCCCGCTAGTCTATACTGGAATATTGTTAGCCAAAGATATTAGTCTGACAAGCATATACCTGCCAAAGCACAGTTAATATACACAGCTTTACGGAGGGCCTTCAGCTGCTGCCAATGTACATAAAGGGATTCGAAACAGTCCGTTTGGCTCTAGAAAAGTCTAGCATAGTCTTGCGTAGCCAGATCTTCAGACTGACTGCAACATTTCTAGACACAACATTTCTATCAGCATTTATGGGACAATGAACTGGTCAAAAGGACATGTAACCTGCATAAAAAATAACCAATTTGGTTTGGTTGCATCATGGATGTGTAAAAATATATAGACAAAAATAGACTGCCATGCAACACAATTTTTTTTATCCTACACCATTATATTATATTAGCAAGGCACCATCATCTAATGTTTCACCTCCACAGCATATTTTGTATATTCAGCAAGAGCTTTTGATATAAAAAAAGAGAGTACAGATTTTTCAATCATCTGTAAGTTTTATGGGGCAAGGTTATAGTAGATGACCAAGGTTTGCACAATGTCTGGGGGTGGGGGGGGGGTGAGGCCTGTTGGACTCTGCCATGCCACAGAGTCCAGCAGGCCTCCCACACACCAAGGCCGGCCAAGGGTTCCCACCACCACAAGACTCTCTGCCGCTAAATATAGCTTCAGAGCACTGAGTCACCGCCAGCAGCACTGTTTACACTGCCCACTTCTGCTTTCTCGCTTTGTCTGAAGGAAAAGACTGACTCTCTTTATAGCAGTCACAGCTGTTTATTTCGATATCATTTTTGCAGACAAAATGAAGCAGTCCAAGAATTCTAAAAAGGTCGTGAAAAGACTGATTGAAACAACTGTTCTTTAGTATTTTTCTTTACAATATCAAGCCAACAATCATGTAAAACGGTGCTAAAGTAAATTGTCTTTTTGTCATCTTTATTATCTTTGTCACCTGAGTTAGTAATGTTTCCTACTTATTTTTTACTGATAACTTAAAAGTTCCTGATGTCTGGAAGCTACATTTTTCTTTTCATATTAATTTCACTTCAGATTAAGAAATAAAGCAATGCTCCAGATTCTCACCAAACCCCTCCTATAGCTTCCGGACCTTTTTGTTGTCTGTCTCCAGAAAGGTTGACCCACAGCTTCATCCCAGGACCTGAAAGTCTGGTACACAAACAAGCCCTTCAGGTTGATTTATCGGGCGTATTCATTGCCAACCACACTGGGGGATGCCTGGGTCAACACACTGGTTCTGACATCCCTGGTCTCTATAACAAGGGGGGAACCTAACTCTACCTCCAACTATGAAATTATGAGGAGACCACTGATAAACAATGATCCACACAGACAGCAGACGCTTTAGAAGTAATCAAACCTTTACCATGTTCTATATAACATATAATCATACTAATAAATGTTCTTCACTTCTGTTAAAAATAAGTCCAACTTCGAACAAAGCAAACAAAAACAAATCAAAACCACACATGGTTGTTCATGGTGAAGTCATGGTTTTAGGAGAAAAATCTAAATGGGAAACAAGTGGCACTGCATCATGATGGCAGGCGGGACAAAACGTGATTGTTTTAGTGGAAGAAAGAGCTATCTGTCACTGTCTGTCAGCTCATTCATCCACCGCTCCACGAGCATCCAGCCCATCAGTCATTCCCTCTCAGGCTCTGACATTTGCACAGGTTGGCTACTTTGGCTGGAAGGGAGGGGGTCTCAAATATGGAACCTCATACCCCCAGTGTTATTCTTTCCCATCCCCTCTAGACCCCTTGATTTGCCACCCACCACCACAAGTACATACACAGACTTTAGCCCTTTCTTCATTTTCAGAGGTACATCTCATATTAACGTCGGAAAAATGAAGTAAAACTAATGTGTAGTAATAAGTAAGAAGGTCATTATTTTGTGTGAGTATAAGGATAAAGATGCTCCCAAAGGCAATTTGGTGTCTGTGGGTTAGAAAACACAATTGGCTAATAATGTCTAAATTTGGATTTGAAAATAAAAAAAACTATTGCTCCAAAACACTGATCTAAATGTTCTGTATGTAGAAAAAAATTTCAGGATCGCAGACATCAATTTTTAGAAAAAAAAAAAAAAAACCTTCAAGCAAAACCAGAACTGAGGTAGAGCTTTGGGGGTTGAAACTGCTGGATCGCGATAGAGAATAAGTGAAAGGAGGGGATGCTTAGGAGTAAACAGGAGAAAACAGAAGAAAGGGGGAAGGAAGAATGAAAGAAAAAAGGGGTGAAAAAACAAAGACCTACTTGTCTCAAGTCGATGAAGGCGAGCAGCAAAGTGTCCCCCTGGAAGCCAGGCACCGGGCCGGCCCTGGCAAACCCTGTGGGAAAGAGAGAAGGATAAAGAGCATAGGGAATTCGCCATGGAGTGGGAGATTGGCAGACGGATGACAGCCAGGACAAGGGGAGGACAGGGGGAGGTTCAGTGGGGGCAGGGAAGGTGGGTGGGTTGAGGGGTTTGTTGGTGGTTCTGTGGGTGTTGATGGGGTGAGTGCTGGGTGGTTCGGGGCAGCCCCTTCCACAGAGTCATGCCTTGGGTCTGCTATCGGCTTTGTGCTATAGCTTTAAAAAAAAACCCTTATCATCTTTCCCTCATTAATTCTCCTGCAGTGTTGATCTGACAACTGAGAGAGTGGGGTGAAGTATGAGTGACGAGGGGTCTGCCTTAACCACCACAGCCTGAAACCAATGAGGCTGTTCTTCTGAACATGTGGCGAACGACAGGGCCAAGGTGGGAACCAAAGCTTGTGAAAAGGCAAAAGGGGTTGTGGAAAGGTTTTAGAAGTTTGGATGCGAGGCCACCAGAGCGTTCTCTGTATTTGGCGGGAAAACCGTAAACAAGCAGCATCGCCTTTCGAGAAAGCGGAATGTTTGACACACCGAGACAAAACAAGCTAAGCCTGGGAGAAAACCCTTTCTCCTCACAACGCTGAGGGCTTTTTTCCCCCTCTCACGCGGATTACATGCCTGCCATCTTTATTTCTGACCCCAGCACTATACATAAGGAACTTTGGGCAAATGGCAGCAAAGTAAATGCAATGCATGTCAAGCTGCATCAAATCAGAAAACAATTACAATATAATATATGAATAATATAAATATAATCAATAAAAAATAAACAAAAGAAAAATTTATAAAAACCAATGCCACAGTACAAATGCACAACCAAAGAACAATGTATGAGCTTTCTTAAGGGCACCCAAAAACTATAACAGCAATTTAGTGCAAGGTTAAATACACTAACAAGTAAACTGTAGCCAAAAGATTTTTCAGCATTGGGACTAGGCCTTACATTAAATCAGATCAAACCTAGATTTTTTTATCGCATTACATATTTATCCACCTACATTTAATTAATTTATACACTAAGTTACTACTTAATAACTACAGCTTCTAAAATCCCTGCTAAGCTCTAAAGCCCAAGTCACCAGTTTGCCACTCCTTTTCTCTTATTTATAGCAATCACAGATAAATGTCATTGATGAGGGATTCCTCTGAACACATCCTCTGACTGTTCCAGTGGTTACGTTACAGTTATATTTTATGGCAAGTTCTGCCTTATTTACTTAACCCTTCTATTACCTCCACCCAATCCATTTCAGATTTGCTTAACACGGACAAAAACTGAAAGTTGAGGCCTAGACACTTTATGCAAGTGGTATTTAGATTATAGCCCAAATTTGTGGTCCTGTAGAATGAAAGCAACAATATCCAAAATTTTAAAAAGAGTTAAAAAAATAAAAAAAGACTGACATTGAGATGATACTTATCAGTCTGGC
>JAOTQW010000033.1:5706987-5733305 GCA_026260075.1 Sisor rabdophorus | reverse complement strand
ATATACACATACATACATAGTGGCAGGAGCGGTGGTTAGTTTTTTGTTTTTTTTTGCTAGGGAAAAGTTGCGTGAGAGTGGGCAAACAACATGTTGCCCTTTTCATGAACTACCTCAAATCATAACCAAAACTCCCCCACTCTTTAGCCCACATCTATGGCTCACCTCAATCAGTGGCATCCAGCTGAACTCTCTATCTGGAGTTGTAAGATTATAAACAGGGCTAAAAGTAAGCGGGAAACTAACGTCTCTGCATAGATAGTGGGTGGAACAGACTAAACACACTCGAATGAGAGAGCCACAGTCAGTCATAATGAGAGAAGGGAGGAGCAAGCAAGAAAGGGGAATGGTAAGTATAATGTGGTGCCTAAGAAAGAGCGTGAAAATAAAAATGTTCGGTATAATAAGACTAGATAACCTTTACAACAACAAAAAAAGAAAGAGCGTGAAAATAAAAATGTTCTGTATAATAAGACTAGATAACCTTTACAACAACAAAAAAATTGGCATTAGTCACTGAGCAAAACATTGCAGTAAGTCAATGTTTACATTAACACTGTTTGGTGGCACAGAACGGATGTTTGCCAAGCTAAAAAAAGTGTGTAAAAAATCTCACCTCTGCTAATCCCACATTCTTCTTCTTGATGGCATACTGCAGACAGTGACTGAGAGTTCTTGTGAGCAGCAGGTTGGTAGACTTGCGTATCATATCATCAATTTCTGTAGAACTGAAGCCAAGAACACATGGATTAAAATAAACGAGCAAAATAGGTAAACACATATACTGATGAAACAAGCAGTGAATAAAGATTATTGCAAAGAGAGAGAGAAATGTACATTACATTGCATGTAACATAACTGTTATGCTTGTCCATCAAATATTCTACAGTGGCCTACAGCTCCTCAGATCTTTTAAGGACTGAAACAAACAAGACGTTCTCTATGATGGATTTCAATTTGCATTATATTCTAAGGCAAACCGACCAAACCACAAGCCTGACTGTCTAATTATCCCAGCTTTTGACAGAGGAACCCAGCCGAGGTTTAAATAAGAATGAGATTCAGCACAACAGAGCCAGAAATAGATGGCGAAATGGGGATATAGAGAAAGATTTACAACAGTAAATGGCACCTTATGGACAGTTAAAATAGAGAGCTCATGTCACTTTTTCACTCTGTGATAGTGTGCATTTTGATGGAGAACGGGTCAGGAAATGGCACACGTGTGGCTAATTATGCAGTAATCTGTCCTTGTTACCATAAGTACAGCTGGAAGCATCTTCTCAACCTCCTCTCTACCGGGAAAGAGAGAGAGAGGGAGAGAGAGAGAGAATGTCTCTGCCATGTAAATTAGCACAAAACAGGAATGCAATGGCTATTTTTCCTTCTGGGTACCACACACATTCTTTGTAAATTACTAAAGTGCCTTAAAGCAGAGGTAAAGGAGGAATTTTTGTATCATTTTCTGCTATTTGGGTGAAGTGGGAGGTTTAAGGTGAATGTGATATTTTACTGATTTACTTCATGTGATAGACCATTGCCAACATGTGTACTATTAAATATCTTAAACGATCTCAATAAAACTGTAGAGGTCACATAGAGGGAAGTGGCTGGAAAATAGCAGCATAATTAAGTCCATTAGACAAACAAAAAGGAAGGAAATGTGTGTGCAGAGGAGGAGAGAAAGATGGATTGTATTGTACTGAATCCTTGTTCACTGATTCATCAAATGCATTTTAAAGGCCAAGCTATCTGTCTGTTTATGGACTATTGAACCATCACATTCATGCACAACAGGAACTGCATGGGGTAGAGTTTAGCTGCTAATATCTGGATCTACCTCAACATCTGAAAAACAACTTTAAAACGTATCCTTTCTCACTTGGGGTTCAGGGTTCAGCAGACATTCAGATGGGAGACGTTTTGAATGTTAAGAGAAATTCCTTCAGTCTGGCTCAACCACCTGCATATGGGCCAGCAAAAACTCCCTCCCCCTATTCTTACTTCATCCCATCTTAATATTGGCGGAGAAAAACCACAAGGCCTAATTGCCTCCGGTGAACTAGTCTGGGTAGAATGCAGAATCAATGCTGCTCTCCTTTGGTCTGTCAATCACATGATTCCATTTCCTGGCGCGCTAGCTTAACCCCTGCATCTTTACACATGCATACAAGTATGCATAGACACATATGCAAACACATGTATACATATAGGTTCTCGATAGCAGATCTGCCAAAGCCTTAGTGTACTGCTCTGGTGCTAGGACACAGAGTTGCAGGGAAATATGTCTAATATGAGAAAAGCCATACTGTCAAAGTTTTTATTTGATGTCACTGCTAAATTTACACAGGAGGAAGGGAGGGGGATTCTGGCTTTTTTTATTTTAGAGCCCTGGGACCCCACATGCTGAGGCACCATTTTTCCAATCCTAGGTTGGGAAAAAGAAAAAAGGGGGAAATGTTTATTTTACAATTTTAAAAAGACACCCGAGCAAATAGATTGGCCATGTTTCGAAAACCGCACAGAACAAGTCTGGTGGCTGTGATGATATAGAGAACGAGAACTGAAGAAGTCAAGCTGTGCTCACAGATAGGGAGGCAACTAGAGGAACAAGACACCAAAGCTGTATTAAACTGCTGAATTCCCCTCCACACTCAATACAGACTCTTCTAACGTATGACCTCATAAAGATGGTTTACGTATTCAGCTTTGGAGTCTTCCTCAAACCTCATTCATGTTACGTTAAGCTAAGTAGCCTTCAAAATCCAGACAAAGTAATGTCTAGAAGTGAGTGCCTTGATTCAGAAGACAATGCAGTGCTGTTCAAGCCAGATAAGCTCTGATTTTAGACAATTGGTAGTATTAGTTGTTTTGTTTACTTTCATCGGGACACAAAACCTCAAGTGATCCAAGTATTTCCTGTTTAATCAACCAAATGGCTATCAGCTGGGGTCAGAGGCTTGAATATTAGCAACTGCAGGTAAGGCCCTGTTCTAGACATAATTATTTGTTGCTGTTGGAAAACCGTTAGGTAATTTGGTAGGTGAAAGAACATAGTGACTTTTCGTTGACCCTATTACTAGCAACTAACACCTTATACACACAAGACCAGCAAACCAGATCCGTTTCTGAGGCAATCAGACCTGACATATTGTGTGAGAGAATCCAAAGCAGACTCTAAGCTGTGCGAGTTCTTGCCTCTTGCTGCAATCAGTGGAGGCCCAACACTTTCCCTCTGGCCGGAAGCACGGAAGTTGAAAAATCTGTGGTTGTGGCCTCTGACCTTGACCTTATAGAGTGGAACGGCTGCTGGTAGCAGATACATCGCTTTAAATATTTCATAAACTGTCGATCTCCTGCGTTGTTAGTGCGCAACAATCTTACAGTCTAACGAGTATAAGTAGAATTCTGAATTTTTCCAGATAAATATTTCTAATTCAACACCTTTATAGAGAGGCCAGAAGTAAATTTTCAGATTGGTATGCATTGAGAGAAATAAACAACCACTACTTACAGCCATGCTGAGCAGAACAGAATCTCAGAATGTACAACGCACTAATACTTGAAGTGCATGCAGACGCTGGTCAAGAGCAGATATCAACTAGATTCTCAAATAGAATGTCATATAATTTCCTTTATAAGAAAATGTTTTTGAAGTCTTTTCTGGGTGTAAGCCTGATTACGATCAGGTTTACAGCTATTCAAATTTCTAATGATCCTATGCCTTTTTATTGAGGTTTCATAGAATGTGTATGACCACTTTTATTTAAAAAAAATCAGTGAATGCCAGAACTTAAAGTTGGCATAAATAATAAGTCATGTTCAAGAATGAGCAGAGAAAAATCAATGAGTTTTGTTTTTTTAAACAGCATAAAGTCACTACAGGGTTTTTTGAAACTACAAAAAGTGACAGCATTGGCATAATTTATTTTAGCAGATTCAGCAACAATTTTTTAGTTCGGTGGGAAAAATAGTTGGTTTTACCTAAGGTGCAGGTCCTCAGAGTATTTAAGGCAAGCGTATATAAACTCCTTGAGTTGTGAGTAGACTTTCGGTACAAATTCTGAAAATGGAAACTTCTTTGGAAAAGGCATCTGTGTAAAATAAAAATTTTAACAATGAAAAAAGTCAAAATAAAAATTATACATTATTATACATCATTATTATACATTAATGAGTGTATAATTATCAGGGCTTATTAAGTACAGTCAGGGCCTATTGAGCGCGCCATACCTTGTCTAGTTCAGAGTCTTGAAAGGGAAACTGGCTTGTGATTTGCTGGTACTCTTCTTCCGTCACTGCAGGAATGGGACTGTAATTATCCTGATCAAGGATTTGTCTGAAAATTAAGAGTATAGTATATTATTTTTAATAATTTTAATTTGACAAAAGTATATACAATATATCTATTTTTAGGAAAATAAATTAAGTGAATAAATTTCTTTTTAGAAATTAAACTGACTCCAGCTATACATAGAGGGTTACCTAAGGATAAAAAAAAATATTTACAGCATAAGAATCACATAAGATTCAGACACTTACTTTGTTTAAAAAAACCTTTAACATTGTAAATCAATTTTAAAAACCATACATTAGCAACCCTTCACCAAACTGTATGTGTATTTGTGCAGTCCATAACAAATCCGTTTTGTCATTTTCCACATAGCCAGAGTGCAGTACTATCCAAAGCAGTGAAATCCAAGGCCTTCTGTTTTTATAGGCCAAGTCAAAGTCAGGTCAGGGTGTCTCCAAGAAGGCCACTCTAATGTTCCAATCATGTCTGCTCTCAGCACTCAGGCCTGCCAACTTTAACATACCTCTCTAAGGACCGCTAAGCTTATTTTCCACAATAGACCAGCATTTCTGTGTTTTCTATATTATTTTAAGTGTACAAAGCTCAAGGACATTTTGTGAGGGGAATATTCCTCCTCTGAGAAATATTAAGCACCTCTATTGTACCAGGCATTCTCTATTCAACTTCGAATTAAAAAATTATTATTATTAAAAAGGAAAGTAGATTTTTTTTAATGGTGAGATATAAAGATAGACAGAAATTTTGTCTAAAGAACGAAGAGTTCAAAAACCACTCTAAATGTCACCTAAAGGACTGATTCCACTTCTTTAACAAAATCTCCCCATACTGATCTCTCATCTCAAGCACCATGTCAAACAGCTGGTTTACTGGAAAACCATAACCCTGTAAAAACACACAAAAAAGAACATCAAATTAAAACATACATTTCATATGGATCAACAGCAAGTCTTTTGGTAACCCGGGCTCCAAATATATGGAATTGCAACAGTATTAAAGAAAACACTTTGAGGGATGTGTTAGGAAATTAAAAAAGAAATACAACATATACTAAGAGAGAGACTGTTTTAACAAGATAAAAGAAATAATAAACCAGTAATTAATAATCTTTTATTGGCAATATAATATGGATATATTAAAAATGTTGGTAACTTTCTCAGGATCACATATTTGAAGTGGCTTAAATGCTGATTGAAAGACCTGGGTTCAAACTCCACTACAGCCAAGGAAGACAAAGAAAACCTGGGCTGTACCCCACCACTGTTGGTTTTTTGAACAAGACCCCTAACCCTTTCTGCTCTAGGGGTGCTGTATCCTAGCTCCTGCTGGGGGTGTCCAGAGTATGGAAATCTGGCTTGTAGACCTTTCCCAATCTCATCCCCTCTCTGTCTCTCACTTGCTGCCCAATCCACAGAATTAGTGCAAAAAAACAACAAAAAAATATATTTCCAAAAATTCACTAGTCCACACATTTTTGTTTAATCTAATCTTGATTTCACCAGTGCTCACTTATAAATTCAGGACTGGTTACACATTGTTTATCAAGGTACTTAGTTCCACATGTTTCCAGCTACCCCTGCATAACCCACCTCTGATTATCCGGTTCAGTAACTGACACACCTGAACCAGGTAATCAGCAACGGGTATGACACGAGTAGCTGAACAAGAAGTACCTTAATGAACAATGGGTTACTCCCGGAAATGTCACACTGATTAATGAATCAACAGAAAAGATTAGCAAATTTACCTGCAGTGTATCTGCAAACAGGACTATAAGGCTTTTCAGGTCCAAAATCAGGTCAGGGTCAGTGCAGTATGACTGTTGAAAGAAACAGAAGGTGCACAGTTGAGAAGAAGGTGCAGTATAATTTAATTACCTGGTGATAATATTCTACAGTATTGTATACTACACTAAACATACTGAGTGGGTCCGCAGTGCTGCAATGGTCTTCGACAAAGCTAGCTCCCATAACTCCTCCACATAAGCTCGGTTTACCAGTCCTTGGGTCGTATGTAGGACGTGGTCCTCTACTACAAAAAAACTACAAAAGGAAATGAATCAATCTGCAAGTTACATAACGGATTAGGAAGAAGGCACAGAGCTGTTTTAGCAAGTACCATTACTCTTCATCATGAGAATACTTCTACAAAGCCATACTTAGCAAGCAGACAAATTGGTCAGCCCAGTGACACATCTGCAATTCCTCAGACATCCTGTTGCAACAGTGCCCAGAGAACAGACTGTGCCACCAGGATGTTTGCAAAAGCCTCATCTGCAGACATCAAGCATTCTGATATTCTCATCCAGAAGCTTGAAATAACACTCATCCGTCACTCCAAATGCCTAGGCTCATAAATCGTGCAGCTCAGACCAAATTTTTTGGGAAAGAGGTTTTTACGTTTGAATGAGGGGATGGTTTGGACAACCAGAGCGGAATATCACTGTATGCTTGCCATTTTACAATTACTCTTCTTAATACCAAAGACATTATAATCACTCCACAAGTAACTTTCATTACATTTAATGATGTTCTTAAAATAAAGAAAAAGGTACGTTGGAGCTCACCCTACAATTTGGTTGAAGTAGCGCCTGTATCCTTCTAGGGTTTCATGCTGTGGACCCCACATAGTGAAAAGGTAAAGAGTAAAAAAGGACAGCAAGTGAACTAAATAATACTAGTTTTCATCAAAAGAATAATTATTCTGCTGTATGAGGCACATGTGTTCTCTGTTTTATCATTTTTAAATTCAGATTACTTAATGTAACAAAAATAAATGTTAAACACAAAATAAACAGTCAATTTTACACTTTGGCTATTTATGAAAAAATTTATTCTTTGTAACTTTTTTGCCACTGAAGCATGCTTTCCGCTGCTAAAACAATTTTCTAATAGGGTTTGACAATTCCTAAGAATAACGAAGACTGTTTGCAATTACAATTTCTGGTGTTATGCACATACAGAACAGTCTGGACAATTATAATCTATTCCAAAACATCATGTTTTACTAAACCATAAAATTATTTCTGGTTATTTAGAATAATGACTACGGTTACATTCCTACATTTTATCAATTTCCAATAATGTGCAAAAACAATAATAGTGCTTTTCTTAAAAAAGAGAAAAGTATTGTTGGAAAGGGCATATTTTTAGTTTACACATAAGCATTAAGGCTATTTTCATGGCAATTACATACTAGGCCTTTACACTTTAAGTACTCAGGAGTAAACCCTTGTAGGCATGGGAACAGCCAATGTATCTATACTATACATAAAATGTAATCTAATTTTTTAAAGCGTTAATTGTCATTGAAATCACCACCAGAACTTTCAAACATGGCATTACTTTATATGAACACTGCTCTCAATTCACCTTCATATCAATAGCACAAATAAAGAAGGCTAACAAGGAATTGCTTTCTTCACATATCAGACTATAGGGTCAGGCTGTAGGGCACTTTTACAGAGCTTCTGAAAGAAGTGGAAGTTTGAATTTATACCATGTTTGAATGAGGCTGCAACACTAGTCGAGCTTGTTTCCGCCTTTGTTTCCTGTAGTAGTTCTCAAACATGTCCCGGGCACCCTGGGTCAAAAGCAAAACAAGAAGAAAAGATATTCAATAAAATTGAAAAATAATTCCAATTAAATAGGAGCAATATTATTATTTTTTTTTACATATTTTAAATATGTATTATTAAAATAAGAAATGTGTAAAAAGAAGTGACTAGACAAAGGGAAAGGGAAGCAGAATGGATGGTGTAATTTTCATATAATTATAACACACAATGATCATATCTTAAAATAAGAGCAAATATGTTGCTCGAATACGAAATCCGATTTAGACTGATAATACTACAGAGATTGGAAGATTAAAAACAATACTGCCTATTCACTATGGGTTGCATGAGTTTGGCCTTTGTCAAACTGTCCAGTGTGGGGTTTCAAGGTGCTGGCTATGAAAACCAGCAGATTTCAACAGTCTAGGGTTAAGACAGAAATGTGTGATAGGGTTATCAATCTGTTCTGGTTGGTCCAACTAGTAGATTGTTCTAGTTATCCTCCTCAGACATCCAGGGTAGTAAACAATAGAAGGCCACACACATCTTACAAGTCACCTGCAGTTTTTTTATATTAAAAAAAGGAAAGGAAAGAAAGAAAAAAAGAAATAAAAGGGGGATGAATGAGGTGGGGTGAAAAGTTGTTTTTAGATTTCAAGGGTCGGTGGTAATTCTGTAAAGTTGTGGCATGGATGACTGATGACTTAGAGAAAGTGAAAAACCACAGGCCATACACGGCACAGGCCTTCTGAAAAACAACCCGAACACCCTGGAAAACAAACTTAAATGCTATACAAGGTATAAAGAAATCAGACACAATACACCAGCAGGTCCCAGGGAGAGATGTTGGAGGTTGAAAGATACAGACATTGTGCACGACCCTGCACATAAGGAACGTGAAATTTTTTTTCTCTGCCAACTTTACTCCTTCATTTCCTGGCAATAGGGAAGTCTGTTTCCTCCCTGATACAAACATGTGCATACTCGCGCACACACGAGCAGGCTCTGTAGCAAGTGGCAGGCCATCACTGGGGAAAAGAGCCTGACCTAAGCAAAACAAGCATGACCTTGAGTCATTCTCTGTGTTGTGAATGGCATTTTGGGTGATTTGTTCAATCTAGTTCAACAATGTACACCATCAGGACATTCATTACTGAGCGCGAACACATGACCTAAATGTGTGCTTTGTAGAGACTGCTTGTATAGAAAGTTCATGGAATAGTGTCTGGTCCATACAAGACATGGACATCAGAACTGGGTTCCTGTGAAACGCAACAGAAAAGCTTCTTCATTCTTGTTCACGAAAACGGTCCTAAAAAAAGAGAAATGTGGAACAAAAGCTCAGACACAACACTACTGTAGTCTCAACATCAGAAGTCACACCGACAGACCGCTAGGTGAACATCTAATGCATATGGCACAATTCGTTTTGAAACTTGTCCTCTGAATGGTAGAAATGTAGGGAAGTTTTAAGGAGATGTGCATGTTGTGTTGTTGAGGGGTCAGCTTTTGGAAACATCCCAAAGCACACAGATACACAGAGTTAAACGTTTTGTTTTATTTGGTGGCAATCGGGATTAATGTACCGGAATTAAATACTGGATTATTTAAAAGGTTTTACCAATTCCATATGGGCCTGTTACAGGGTAACTGTTTTTTTTTTATTACATTTTGGGAAACAAAAGCAACTAAATGTATTAAAATACAGAAAAAGTATTCAAGTATCTAAGTTAAATACAGTCATCAGTCACCA
This sequence comes from Sisor rabdophorus, assembly GCA_026260075.1. Lineage (NCBI taxonomy): Eukaryota > Metazoa > Chordata > Actinopteri > Siluriformes > Sisoridae > Sisor > Sisor rabdophorus. The sequence continues at coordinate 5,723,684 of JAOTQW010000033.1, read as the reverse complement.
ACCTTACAAACAGATGTAATTCTGCTACATATAACTCTACATATACAGCGATTTAAAGCACAAACAAGCTAATAGTCATTTTGGTGACTTTGCTAAATAATAAATGGATTATTATTATTATTTATTTCATATCCCATGTTCACACCAGAAACTAAGCATTGATAAGTTGCAAAAACTGAATTAAGCTGATAACATTTTATCTATAAAACAAAATGTAATAAATATAAATATTAAGTATTAGCTCAGTGGTTAAGGTGTTGGGCTGCAAACTGGAGAATTGTGGGTTCAATTCCCAGCACTAAGTTAATGCTGCTGGGCCTTTGTGCAACACAGGTTGTAAGAACGAGGTAAAAAAAAAAAAAAAACAACCTGTTCCTCTGGATAAGAGTGAACAGAAATGTAAATACAATTCTAAAAACAAGTCTATCCAAAATAATTAGCATAAAAGTGAATGCAAACAAAGACAACTAAATGCATACAAGTTTATGTGAGGTAAATTTTGTCCCAGGCCTCTTTGAGTCTATCATACCTGAAACCGATGCTTTCTGTGACCGAAGAAGCAAACCAACACCCTGACAAAAACACCCATATATCGACTGAAAACGGTTCCCAAGAAAGTAGTGTTTTTATAAAACACCACTCGTCGACTCATTGTATTAAACATTTATTCATTTCACGGGGTCTGCTGGAGCCTATCCCAGCGCACATAGGGCAGGAGGCAGGGGTACACCCTGGGCAGGTCGCCAGTCCATTGCAGGGCCCCACACACACACACTCACTCCTATGGGCAATATAGAGTCACCAATAAACTTAATGTACATGTTTTTGGACTGTGGGAGGAAACCAGAGAGCCCGGAGTAAATCCACGCAAGTGCAGGGAGAACATGCAAACTCCACACAGAAAGACCGCTGCCCAGGAATCGAACCCAGGACCGTCTTGTTGTGAGGCGACCGTGCTAACCACTATGTCAACAACTGCCGTATTAAAATCCGTGTTACTAAAATACTGGACTTGCCTCTGGCTTACAAAAGATTCACTCACTTTGCGTATTTACGTGCTTTCACGCAACGGCGAGCTGAAAATATCGCACGTGGCAGGTTACGCGACAAAAACCATTTCAACAGCTTCTTCACCATGTCCGCTACACTGAAATCTTAGCAGTAAACTGGAGAAGCAACTTCATTCTTTTCTTCTTGAATACCATTTTAAGTTACAACAATGTAAAAAAAAATTGCTAAAATTTCCATGTAATTTATGGCCCCTGCTTGAGGTACAGTACATCTGTTCTGAAAAACGAATTATGTCTGTATTGAAATCAATGTTGCTAAAATACTTTGAAAAGTGCCTAACCTATTTGCCAGTGTGTGTATGTTTATAGTATTAGTACAGCACTTCAGATCACGAACCATTATTCAAAATAAAGGCTCCACCTGCACCAGGTGTCCAGCCTGCTTCTACGTCAGGGTGTCATAGGGCCTTATACGTACTCCACAAAATTAATGTTTTTATTGCATGTGCGCTGGCTTTGCTCTATTTTATCCATACCAGGATCAGAAAGAAAAACCGAGAGAGTGAGGCTGGTCTCCAACACTGGAGGTCTCTGGTAGTCTGTGAAGTCTGCCATTTATCAAAATCAATGCATGACCTTGATCTGCGATCTTGGCTGCAAGCGGCATCCCTGATGGCTCTCGGCTGGGTCAGATTTAGTGTTTTTAAAGAAAGGCCAAAAGGACTTGAGAGTTTATTGTTTTTGGCCAAGTTTAAAAGAAACGTTCACTGGTCCAAAAATATGAGAGAAAGGCAGAGAAAGGAACATGGATAAATACCAGAAGGATAAATCAGCTGAAGTAACCTGAAAATTCAGCAATAAGAGGTAAAGGACCCTGTGGTACAGAGGTCACGTTTTGGAAAACACCCCAAGCCGTTCCTTTGCCACTACTTTTCTACTGTGGTTAGCTGTGGGTATCCTTCGCAGAAAGTTTTCATTCAGACAGGTATGTTTTACTTTTGGGTAGCCACAATAAATCTAGTTAGCCTAGATAAAGAATTATCTTAAAGTCAAGAACTGTATACAAAACATCAATTATAAACTCTCAAAACACAAATGTCCACTGAAGGCTATAAAATCATTTAATTATCTAATGATCATCAAATACAAACATTTGGTTTCAATACTTTTGCAAATGTCTCTCTTGTGATGCATATGTACTGTATCTTTATGCCATGTATAAGTTTGCTGCATGCAATGACGTAACACACAACAGATAATCCTTATCAATTAGGGATACATTGTGGTAGCCCGAATGGAAGACTTCACATTTTTAGTTAAACAACTACTTTCTCCAAATCTCTTACCACATTTTATCCCTATTTGTATATTTGCTCTTCTGGCATTGATTAAATAATGTAGATGTTTCTCTCTCTCGCTCTCTCGCTCACTCTCTCTCTCTGGCTTAACAGTGGCCCTCTCACACTCTCTGCTTACACAGACACCTATTTACATGTAAAAACACCGTAGGTCACAAAGCACAAGCCTCTTGGTCTTGCTCGGTCACAGGCAATTTAGAGTACAACCAATGCAGTAGTCCAAACAGAAAGAGTTGGAAAAACACTATCCTGGTTTTATATCTTCACGTTTTTCATACTCATTTTCCCCTTTTTTTTCTCTGCCTAATAGGCTTGAAAATGTGAAAAAAAATTTGGTCCATTTCAGTGAAGATGTGTTTACATAAACATAACAGGTTAATAATAGGGATCTAATGTAGACTGCAACGAGAAGTTGAAAACACATCTTTAAAAGGTTCTATTTTCTTTGGTAAGTTTAAATATTTTTAGCAAATACATAGATAAATGTTTAAATATTGTAATATTTTTGTTTCACATTTTGTGTTCTTCAGCGGTGACAAACAGAAAACCTTAATGGAAGCAATAAACCTGAAGGAAATGCAGACAATTGGTAATAATTTCAGGTTTTTAAGAACCCCTATATTTGTTTTAAGTTTGTAAAATGACCCCCCCCCAGACTATTACTGTGGACTTGCTGTGTTGTAATTATTCACAAGTAGATTACATACAGTCTCTGCAAAGATAAGCATAGCTGCATATTCGCATTGGGCAATGTGAGGAATACAGAATGTAAATTTTAAAATGTACATGATATGTGGACAGAGATCAACGTGTCCTGCGGATCAGACAATGAAAAGAAACAGCTTTATTGGACCTTTTTAGTCCTCTAGAGAAATATCCAATCTAAAAAGCTTTAGAAGTTGCATGCATCATTTAATTGGACTTGTTTTGTTTGTGTTAAAAGTCATACAAATTTGTAATATAACCTGCTGATTACTCACAGGCAGAAAATCTTACTCTCTTGGTTAAGACTACACACAAAAAAGGAAGTAAACTAGCAGAACAACAGAGCAAATTAGAATTAGTAATTCACTCTATTGTCCTGCTGGTTTTCTTCCAAGTATTATTTTGCACCATACCAAAAGCCCTGCTGCCTTTGTAGTCCATGTACACTATGTCTGGACAATTTATTACAATTGCCCTTCAATATTACCGTGACCTCAGACTGCTTCTCTTGTCCCATTATTCCCCATTTTTTATTCCCCAGTTTTGCCCATTTAACCTTCCTAAACAATCTGTCCTAAGAAATTTTACACCAGCTCCAAATACCAAAGTCACAGTACAAAAACCCACTGCCTAACCTTCAAACACATGAAAACCCATGTCTGTAAAAATCACACACAAGATAGTTTACTTTGTCAACTCTGTACGCCAGCACAAAAAATCCATATCTTAAATAAACAGAAGTAAAAAGAGAATTGATCTGCCAAATAATGGATTGCGGTAATATTGCATTCAGCTAACCGTATAGAAACATTGGATTCCCAGCTCCCTCTGCACTGAGGCAAACTAAACAGAAAATGTACATCTAAGCTACGGAAGGTTTAACGAAAAGATGTGGTAGACATAGGGGCCAAAGGAGGTTGTAGCGCAGTGGGTAAATTGTTGAACTACTAATTGGAAGATCAAAGCTTGATTCCCAGCACCACCAAGTTACCAGTGCTGAGCCCATAAGCGAGGCCCTTAACACTTAATTGCTCAGGTGTATAAAAGAGTAAAGTGTCCTGGATAAGGAAGTCTGCCAAATACCTATAATTTGAGACGATCCGCTGGGTATTATTAATAAATAATCGTAAAGGTATACGAGTTAAACTGGTTACTCACCAGGACTGTATATATGTGCAAGCAGCGATAGACAGGAGAAAAGTCCACTAAGTCTTGAGCACCAGGCACCTAAAAAAAGATAAATGTCAGCAGTGATATACAATACAAATGTAAACCACACATACTTACAAAGGGGGTTACAATTTTAAAAATGATGTGTGCGTGTGTGTGTGGTTGTTTGTCTATTTGGGATAGGCTCCATCAGACCCCCGTGAACTAGAGTTATAGAGGAAATAAGTGCGTATAGAAGATGAATTAATATCTATGTTCGTATTATATTGTTTATATGACATTTATGTGACATGAAATGGCATGATAAATGATGCATTATTTAATATCCGATGTTTTATTTTTAAATTATGATGTAACCAAAAAATATTGATATTGTAGCTGGTATACATTAAGATTAATTTTAAGTTGAAAAATTAACAGTGTTTTTCATTTATGTTGCAACTTGAGACATTCGTACACGTTTTATATAGTTTTATATATACTTTAGTCTGCATGTAGTCTTCTCTTTTAATAGCCTTTTCTATTAAAAAATATACTGCTATATTTTTAAGGCACTTCATAGTTTTTGTACTAATATTCTGGAGCAGCTGAAGGTGTCACTGACAAAAGATTCCCTCGCTATAAAAGGCTTGTTGATTGTTTTGAGTAAAAGCACGTTTGCTTGTTTCCACGCAACAGCGAGCTGAAATATCGGAACTTTCACAAACACCACAAGCACACTGCAGGTTATGCGACAAGAACCATTTGATCAGCGTCCTCACTATTTCTGCTACACTGAAACCTTAGAGGTAAACTGGAGAAGCAACTCCATTTTTTCCTTCATGAATAACATTTTAACAAGTTACAACAATGTAAAAAAATCATTGCTGAAATTTCCTTGTAATTTACTTATTACAGCCCCGGCATGCAAGCAACAGAAAAAAGGAGAAACAGCGGTTTCTGCGTTTTAGTCACGACCTGTGAATAGTCATTCTGGGGATGAATAATCACACTTTCACAATATAATTCATATTCCCGCATGTAGTAAATGCAGCCATTTGTATTTAAATTCTTTACTAAATCTAAACTAGCTAAATGTACGATTCCTGGATTTAAAAAAAAAAAAAAAAACAGTAGGTTAAAACATTTATTGTTTTTCTTCAACCTGATTACTGAATGAATACTGGTACTGCAACACACAAAAAAGTAAAGAAAGAAACGGTAAGAAACAGCAGTTTCTGCATTAAGCCCAAAATGGATGCATCTCATTTGCTCAGATTAAAAGGGAATCATTAGTAGTCATTTTAGTAGCAATCAGCAGGGAAATTCAAAGCAACTAAAATTTTGATTGAATATGATGGCTCTACAAATAAACCATCAGCTATATTTAATTGGATCAATAAAGTTTCACATACAAAATTCTGCAGAGGTCTCTACAATCAGTCTATCATCATGATCAAAGATGGAATTAATCAAAATCATATTTGTAAATTGGTCTCTTTGTCCCAGACTATGCAGAAATGCCTCCAAATCCAAAGTTTACTAAACCCACAGCAGCCTAACAATGCTAGCTTTAATCTAGTGCCGGCAGAAAGGCAAGCAGGAACTCAGCTGGGTTAGAGCTCCAGAGAGGAAGAGCAACACTAAACAATACTGCTAAATGAACAAGGAGAAACAATTTACCGTAGGCACTAGTGCCAACTCAATGGCAGGAGAGGGTCTGGACAGCATGTTCGGCTGATTTTCCCCCTAGACACTTGTTAAGAACAGGGGCAAAGGGGTAACATTGAGTTGAAGGACTTGGTAACCTCAGCCACACCACAGCTGACAGGCAGGCAAAATAAAGCCGTACGCACACGCACGCACACACACACACACACACACCCCTTCTGAGCAATTAAAAAAAAAAAATGATGTACTTGCACAGTGGATCAGGAAAAAGGAGGGGAAAGGGCTATAAAAGTTCAAGAAGAGGGCACTAAAGTCAACACACACAGAAACACACTTTTGCAGGTCAGCAACAGTTCTGGACATCCCCATGAGGATTTGGTTTTCTACACTGCATTGCAAAACCAATACAAGACTAAACATTTAAACAACAGCAAAATAAATATGTGGCATATTGGGCACATAAAAAAACATGTTTACAGACATCAATTTAGCCTTTTGTTGACAGACTTCGTGTGTGTGGACAATCTGACAAACAACAGCACTTTTCCACCCATGTGTTTGCGTCAGGGCTTTTATTCTGTTTGCTACTCTAGAAACTTCAAGCTGATCCTGGGTTTCATTAGCATCAGCAACTAAAGAGCACATCCCTTATGCCCCATACACCCTTTTTCAGAAATGTGAAGCAGTCCTGATCACAGTGGATGAGGAGAGACCAGATGGTAGGTCAAGTCAGAGGACACACTTGGGCCATTAAGCTAACAGCTAAAACGCTTGCATGTTGGATGTGTTTCATAATAAATGCTGTAGTTAAAGAGAGAAAGCTAAAACAAATCTTTAAACATCGATTAATGAAATCGTGTTTTATGCTTTTCTAATTTGCATTTAATTGTGATTTTACTTAATACTTACAGTTAATTTATGTACATTTAATATAAAAAAATCTTTTCATTCACAAGTATAACAAATTTTACATACTGAGATGCATTTAACCAATTAATATTCCAAGTGGTGATCAACTTCTACCCAAGTTCTTTTCTTTTTTTTAAATAAATAAATAGTTTTGCTTTCAGAAACGTCATACATTTTTATGCAGATTTTTGAACATAACAGTGCATAACTACAATATAGGTAACATTCTGTTATGTTTGAATAATATTTTTTAATTCAAATGTTGTACCTACTCAAACAGTATACAATTTCTATAACATTGCTCACCTCATCGTCTTCCTCATCCTCTACATCGAGTATCCCAGAATCCTCTTCTGAAAGAGGGCTACCACCTGATCGTTCCACCTCCGTACCTGACCCCGCCTCCTTACGCAATCTCCAACCGCTGCCTGCCCGCTGCTGCCGTGTGACCGTGCTGTCACGAGAACTCCTTACCTGTGCCTGGAAGCAAACAATTTTAGCAGTAAATATTAATGTCAGACTTTTTTTTCAGGGGGAAGTTATAACAAGCCAAAGTTCCAATACCATAATAGTTTGAATATGCAAATTTCTCAAACCATTTGTTCACTTATTGGCAGCTGTATGGGGGGAAAAAAATCGGTTCTATGGAGAGCAGTAATTACTGAGCTCTGAATGAACTCAAAAAAAACAGACAAAGTCAGCCACAGGGTTTTTTAATTGTCAACTTTTCCCTGGATGCTTCCAAACCAGTAGAACTTAAAACATTTCAAGGCATTTCAAATCAAAATGAAATACACCTAGGCACAGAAGACACGACGAAATGGTGCAAAGGGAAACATACCAGAAATTTTCTGGCTGTAAAACAAAAAAAATCCTGTCCAAATTTCATACCACAGCAGGATTTACTCAATACCTCAATTAGCCATTTTCAAACACACACACCACTAACTAATAAAATGAGCAAATAAAACACACCACAATGTCCAAAAGGTGAATCACCTTCTATCTCGTATGGAAAGCAAGAAGCATACCTTGAATTAAAACTAACAAACCTTTCACATGCTCATTGACTACAAAGAATGATTAGAAAAATGTTGGGTTTGGCCAGTTTCATGCTCAAAGGAGAGCAGAAAATAAACAAGCCAGCAATGTGGTGTTTCTCAGAGTAATACAATTAAATTTTTACAAATGTAAAAGAACACAAGTATCACCATTGAAAGACAAAAAAAAGGGTCACGTGAATAGAAATAGCAGAAAAAATAAAAAGGTTTTGGATAGGATCAGGAAGTATTTGAGATGTTAGAGAAAAGGTTTATAAACCACTGAAATGTGGCTGGTGAAAAAATAAAGACTATAACACGAAAAAAAAAAAAACCTCAAACCAGGAATGGGTGATATCACATGAAACCTTAGAATATGCATTGTATCAATCTGTCTGAGAAACACAGCAGTTAAATGTAGGATAAAATGCTCCAAAAATCTTTTTTTTTTTTTTTTTTTTTAAATGTAGGATAGTTAGGTTCTCCTTACTCATTAAATGTGTGAATGTGTGTGGTTGTTTGTCTATGTGTGGCCCTGCGAATGACTGGAACCTGTCCAGTGTTTACCCCTCTCTCTTGCTCTATGTGAGCTGAGATAGGCTCCAGCAGACCCCCGTGAGCCAGAGTTAGAGAATAAGCGGTTAAAGATTGAACAAAATGTATGATAAATGATTTTACATGAATACAACATTTGCTTTAACTGGCATTCCATCCTCTATGATACATTTGTCGTTAACTGTAATATTTTATTTATTTATTTTTAAAATTATTATGAATAGCTTTCTTGCTGCAAACTACACCAACATTTCACAATATTAAAACCACGGGGGTGCAAACAGTCAGAGAGCTTTTAAACAAAAACTCTGTCTCACAAAATATGAAATTTGCACAACAGTGAAAGGGCTGTAATTTGATGAGCTCAATACAGAAAAGGGTCAGTGAAGTTACAGTCGGGATGAAATAGCGCTCCTTTCAGTGAGTGGTCATGCCTGGGTCAAGCCAGCCACTTAGAGAAAAAATCTGACTTGAAGTTAGCTGATATATACAGTTGGAGTGGAACAGTAGCTGTGTTACAGTAGACTCACACCAATAAGTATAGAGAATGACATCAGTGTCGTGTCCTCATGTGTGCGGTCTGTGTGCATGTGCGCATGGTAAATCGAGACAGGGAATTAATCTCCTTCACCAGTACTAAACACACACATGTACAAGCGCGCGCACACACACGCACACACACAGCATGGTTTCTATTATTTTGTGGGTACTAAGAAAAAAAATACATTAAAAAAACTATGCCTATGAATCAGATGATGAGGTGAAAAAATATTAGGTTTTAAAAAGCAAACTAGACTAAGAAAACGAAATTTTTTTATATAGAAAAAAAAAGACAGCCCCCCGAGGACAAGAATTCCATGTCGAAAATTTTGTAAAAACTGTTATTTTGCATTACTGGTGATAATAAAAGTGTTGAACTAAATTAAAGAATGCTAACCAACACTTATCCATAACTTAAGACCAATAAGATCATTTTTATTATAAAAAGATACTTCCCTCAGCTATCTTTTATCATGATCATTATTCATAGTTAATATAAGTAAATATTACCCTTTTTTAAGTCAATGTTATTAAGTAACAGAAAGCAGCAGGAATGAAGAAGATTCTGTCTCTTAACAAAAACGAAAAAAAAAGTCAATCGTAAGCCCATCAGTGTGACGCTCTTAACTTTGAGGGACTGAAACTTTTTTTTTTTTTTTTTTTTGCCAGAGTGAGCAAAAGAAATTGCACCACAATACAGCGAAACCTAATTATTCACTTTATGTAATTATATAGATGTCCAAGTCATTAAGGTTTTTAGCAATGGTTTAAAAAACCAAGTACTCATTTGTGGTGTCTGAATACTTTTGTCCCCATCAATTATATCACTGTTTCATGATTAGGAGAACATATAATTTTTGCTTGCTTTTATGAGTATAAAGTGTAATTTTAAAACGGATGACTATACTTAATTAAAATAAGACATTAATAATGGAATAATGTGTTATGTAGATTCGAAAATGACCAAGACTAGAGATGTCCAAATATGTTGAGAATAAAATTGTAACAGTTGCTGCGAATAGCCTCAAATAGGGGGGGGGGGGGACAAAAAAAAACCCACAATATCTGTCATGGTTTGGGACTTACTTCATGAATTTTAATTATCATGAGAACAGTAGTGAATCAGCCCAAAACTACACAGGAATGAAAAAAACAGGAAAACAATTGGTAACAGAAAGGTCTAAACCAGGTGGCCAAAAAGAAATGGCTAATTACTTATGAAACTTATGAAAACGGGTTTTGCCACCAAACCATAAAGGTTTCAAAGAATTTTGTTGTTATACTTTAATCATAGACTACATTTCTTTGTCAGTGGACAAATGTGTAAAATTAGCAGGAGACCACACACACACCCACACACACACCCTGATGACATACAACTAAGCCATTATTAAAACGCTGAATTGTTAGAAGAATTAAACAATTACAGGCACAGAGACTAGGCCTAATTTTCACTGGGAACCAGCCTATGATCCAGAATCACAGAGTCCCTTGACGCACAGCCTACTGTTATTAGTGGTCCGCTTACCCCTTTGGAGATGAGCAATGGATAAGATGGAAAGTAGGGGAGAGGCCTTAGAGAGCTCATCTTTCCTGGTTTAACATCTACTGGTGCTGCATGACCACAGTAGGAGAAATCTATTAAGGCACAGCAGCAGTGTCTGTCTTTAGGACTTGGCCAGAGATGACTAAAAGGAGGGCAAAGCACTTTATCACAGGATACAGTAAATTTTGAAAGAATTACAGTAAAGAAAACACCAGAGAAAGTAAAACTACAAGAAAAATGCACATGCTAGAGCTAGTGGTAGCATTTTAAAAAAGTATGTCTGGTAAAGCGACTTCAAATAATTATTAAAGGAATGCATGAACAGGCCAACGTGTGAGGCAGAGATTCACAGAGTGATTTTCTTGAAGAAATCAAAATTGTTGAGAATTCAAGAACTTATGTAAGCAAAAGCAATTTCTGAACTTGATTTACCTTGCTCTGGGTTTGCTTATGAAGAGCAATGCCATATTGCTTTGTCATCAGTGTGGATAGAATTACAACCAAACCGCACACACACCAAGTTGACAAACCATACAAGACACAAAGACATGCAAAAAAAACTAACTTCAGCTGCAGGAATGCAGCCTCTTGGCAAGACAAAGTTGGACAGCCACTTTGTTACGAGATCACCAGGGTTCAAACCATGGTTAAAGGCACTGCCAACATTCCACCTCTGTAGGAGACATCAATGCACACTGCAGGAATAGTGCACACTGTCCACTGCACTCTGCTGCCCTCTACAGAAAATATGCAAAAATACCCAAGCAAATATATTTAGGATTCAATAATTATTAAACATTTTCTTTCCTTCTCACCAGCAAAAATAACTCAAAATTGTGTTTAATGTGATAGATATCTGAAATCGGTGTGCATTTGTGGTTGATAAAAAAAATTATAAAAACAACAACAACACTGTTTATGCATAATGCGGTGCAGAAAAACAGTTTGGAGTGGTGTTGCCCCGTACAGGCTGCAGTTTTGGTTTTTTGCAATGGCTTGTACACTTGCTTATCATGTGGTTCCTTTAGGTTGGGCAGCACATCTTCATGCTGTCTGCACCAAATTGTGAAGAAAAAGAAAACTATTAATAATAATAATATCCACATCAAGCAGAAAAGCATCTTTTGAATTGGAGATTCTACATTGAGAGTCAACTCTACTAATACAAGAAATCTACAGCTAATATTTGTTAATCAAATCCTTATAGTTTTACGTGCAAACGCCATGGAATGGTTTGAATAAATACCTGCAAGTCCTTCACAGTGTAATGTTACTGAATAGCCTCAGCGTCTTCAGCATGTTAATATGGAGGCAACACAGCAGATGAAGGGTGAGAGCTTAATTTAACACAATCAGTTCTATAAAAAATTCAATTGATCACATTCTAATTATAAGGTCATACATTGCTGTCTAGTGTGTGTACACGCTTGAAAAATCCTAACATCGTAGCAGTCTTTATTAATAGCAGAAAAAAGGTACCATTATTTTAGTGTTGCAGTTTGTGGCAATAATAAAAACTGATTCTCATCCTTTATAATGGCTTTACCATGGTAATGTTCCCAGTGTTTTACAGGCCTGAACCTGGAGCTACAGTGATGCCTCTCCCATTACAGCTTGCCTGACGCAGAATCCGAAAGACACGTGTCTGCACACATGCAATCATAATGAGATACAGAGGTCTTCCTCATTGACGTTACTGAGAGCTCGAGCAGAATCATGACAGACAGCTTACTGTGGGCAAGTCCTTTAAGAACATCTCTACAGCCATGCGGGCTACCGGCAGTGGAGTCATTTAACTGGATGTGGAGATGACTGGAGGCAACAGTGGGGACACCAATAAAAGTGTGATGAAAAGCAAGTGTTTTAGCAAACACTAAAAGTGCTGAAAGTACTTTGTGACAGGACATGCCACCAATGTGAGACGTGAAATGAATACAGCTCAGAAAAGTGAGGGTGTGCATGTGTGCCTTCCTTTGCTATCTTCTCGGCGCCTTCCGTGCCGCATTGTTTGTTTATTGGGAGCAGTAACAATTCCATTATGACGGGAACTGGTAGTGATTAGGACAAAGGGAAAAGGGGAAAAAGAAAAAGAATGGAAAAAGAAGAAAAACACAGACAAAAGTGGAAAAGGAAGAAAGAGAAAGAGAGAGAGAGAGAGAGAGAGAGAGAGAATGAAAAACGGGTGGGAAAAAAAACGGGGGAAAAGGGAGAACAAAATCCATTACAATGAGGCCTGAGCACGACTTCTGGTGCCTACCCGGCATTTGAAACCTATCCATGTTCCTCATCTTGGACTAATAATCAGTAAAACAAAGCAGGACTTTTTCTGCATTCCTCTGAAAAGTCCATTCAATTCCTCTCATGTGTGTTCCCTTGCTCTATGCTTAACTCACCAGCTTGTCCTTGAAAAAGAGTCTTTGACAATCACACATTCACACTTGCTCACACAGACACAATGAGTTCATTTTAAGTGTCTTCTGGAGTTAATATGAGCCAACCTCTTTAATTTACAACAGCCTGCCAGTTCTCTGCCCTGGAATTGATAGACTGCGATAAAGAGCGGAAAAGTGAGATAAAACAAAGCGAAACGGCGGACATATACACAGTAGCCACTTTTTTTCTGCATTCTTTGACCCACATCTGGGTTGAAGCCTTAGGCTGAGCTTGTACTTGGATTTTAACTGTGAGCACGCAAGATGACCGGTGCATGTATTCTAGGTCAATTCAGCTTTAAGATAATGAGAGAGGGCAGTACGATGGAATAGAATACAACCTCTAACCTGCACACTTGCACACCAGAACTTTCTAAAGTATTAAACTTACCAATTAACTGGGTGTGAGTTGGACAAAATGCTGCTCTTAAGTGGAAAAAATATTTAAACACATTTTTATAGATTAATTTTTTTTAATAGGAGCAGACATACATTCGAACTATGAATTTTAAAGTTGAAACTATTTTTATAATTCAGTTGGTGGTATCTATCTACATAGGTTAAACCTTAGGAATCGATTGGCTTGGCATGAATGTGCGGGGCACATTGCTCCAGTCTGAATGCAAACAGCTAAATTTTCGATAAAATATGTATGAAGACGTTACAGTTAGAATATGAAGCCTAGAAGTGAAATCAATCACAAACGGCAGCAAATGAAGCTTACATGAAAGCATAAACAATGGGAGGAGAGACACTGGTCTAAGTGTCCATTAATCTTAATTATAACGTTAGTTATGAGGTTCATACTAAAAAGATTAAGAAGCTTACCACAGCACTGCCGCTCACTATTGTTTGCATTGTGTTAAGTATTCGCACTTCGTATCAATATAAAGAAAGTGAAAAATAATTCAGTGAATAGAAGTAAATACATTACAATTAAAAACTGAGGAAGCAGCATATTGCAGGGTGCTGATAGTTGAGAAATAAGATTTTATTATAGCCGGGTGTTGTAATTAAGGAAAATGTATATTACATTCTTTATGTCCATTTAAGCCAGTCAGAGGTCAGCACCGTGATGAAGTGGGTTAAGGTGCCAGCACCCACACGCATAATGCACCAGCGACTCGGTTTCAATTCCCAGCTCTGATCATTTCCCATCCCACCTCTATATTCTCTATATTCCCCATACCATTCCTCTGCAGTATCCATAAACGTGAAAAATGCCTCGAAATATTTTTTAAAAGGCAGCCAGTAAACTTAGCTAGGAAGAGTATAATGCCAAATTTAGTCCGCCCCATCAGTGCACAAACATGAGCTGTTATGCTGGCAGTGGGAGAAGGACGTAACACAAGCAATAGTCACATCCTGTCACATCTCAAATCACCTGAAATATACATTATGTTATAAAAGTTCTGTATTCTATATTATAAGCGAGTTTGTCTTTTTTTTGTTGTCCTTTCAGGCAATACATAAATGTAAATAGTGGCTAATTGCAAAGTAAAAGTAAAATGTACACAAGCTTTAATAAGCTAATTAAAAGCAAAGGAAGAAGAGGAAAACTATGAAACTCCACCAGCACTTCACACTTACAGTCTAAGAGGCATTGAGGTTGTCGTCACGTGTCGATTTAGTGTTGCGACAATTTTCTCACTGTCACAACTCTACAAGAGAGTCAGTTACATTGACAGCATTTGAAATCACTCTTATCCAAAGCGACTTACATTTATCAGCTTTATATATGCAAGCACTCGATGGTTAAGGGTCTTGTTTAGGGGCTTAGCAGTGGCATCTTGGTGATGCTGGAAATCAAAATCCAATCTTTCAATTATAGGCTCATTTGCGGAATTGTCCTTTTTTTGTGAACGACTAACATCTAAATTTTAACATTAATTTAATTAACTGATGTCACTAACAGAAACACTGACTTGCAAACATGATGAACGGACCTGTTTAATGGCGGTCTCTCCAATCTTGTCCGAATGTTTACGTATGCTCTCCAGAAAGTCTTTAAGGTCAGACATGGAAACGTCTCTGATGTGGGTGTGCAAGACGGGGATGTTCTCGGTCATGATGGTGCAGAAACGATATCGTCCCGCTTTTGGCAAGCAGTTTTGCTCCAGTTGCTCCAACGTGCGCAGTGCCGGGTAGTATCTAAACACACAGAAACAAAATAATAAGGGGAGCCAATTCTCTAAAGATTTAGAAATGATCACATGTCATGTAAAGTGATCAACAAAGCAAAGCTTTATCAATCAGGCTGTCAAGAAGATGGAGTCTGTCCATTACCTCCTGTGTGTTTCCCCACTTACTCCTGCTTAGTCCCCCCCCAACACAGCTTCCATTGCACAAGTCACTTCACACTCTATGCAGAACTTTGCACACATGTACAACCAATGTTTAAAAACAGTTACATGGGTCTGACATTGCTTGTCTGACTTTCTGCACTAATTCCATATATATTCACAATTACTTATTAAATACTGATTGATATCCATTTGTATGTTTACTAGGTTTACATAGATCTACTACAACTACACTCTTGCTTTAATATTAATTTGTTTTATATTGCTATCACAGTAATGAACAAGTTGATGGAGACGAGAAACTCGTAGTTTGATTCCTCTGTGAATTTATACATAGGGCAAACAATTTAAAGTTAAAAATAAAAAAAACTTAAACAAACTGATTATAGACCTCACAATTATGCTATTCAAGAAAACTAATGTTTAAAAGAACTTCAATTGGGAAAAAAATCATAAAAGAATCAAATTCCAGCCTGAAATTAATCGCCAGCTTTCTGTGCAAATCAAGCTGATGCACATCAACATTACACAATATTTCATGATCTGCACAGAGCCACTTCTGGCCGACCTCTGCTCGATCTCGGGGCTAATGGCAAAACCAAAACAGACAGAAGTGATAAATAAAATAAAACCAGACGCAAGAATTATAGTGTACAAGTTGCTCATCTTTAGGTCAGGAAAAGGACAAGAGCGACTAGAATACCAGATAGCCATCTATAATATGTTATCAAATCGAACATAATGCTGTAAACTTCTGCAAGGATTAGTAATGGACACGCTCATATAGTGTTCGCACCCTTTATTCAGCAGACCAGCTAGTGAATCCCCATTAATGATAGAGCTGTTGCTTTACTCTCATGTCACTGCTTTCTGAGGGGAATTGGCATGGGTAAAACAGCCTTTGGAGGTCATGGTTAGTTTCATTACCTTTAGGCCAAAACTGTAGCATAATGTTGAAAAAGTTTTTCATTAAAATTTTCCGAACAATAAATAGCCAATATTCATAGTATGTTTCAAAATGTGGCTGTGAAATGCATTCTGCATCTGTAATATTTACAGTTAATAACAGATAATTGGCAGAATTTATTTAGAATCTTTGCTGCCACCTAGCGATTGTTCATCAAACTGCACAATAATATAAGCTCAATAGAGACTCAATACTGCTGGGCAGTTAAAGTTACTTTAAACTAGGATATGCAAATAAAATGATATTACAGTGCTGTAATTTAAATATGAACAAAAATTGGGCTGTTGAAGCCAGGAGTTTTTACAGAACAAATTAAGGCAAACATAAGAAATTTCTGTGATAATTAAGGAACCTTTCGAATTATTTATTTGAATATATGGATGGTAAATATATAGATGGTGGTGGTGGGGAAACAAAAAATGTTGCGCTTGTTTGCACATTTGGACAGATAGGCAATTTTTAGGCAAGTAAATCTAAAATGTAATAAATAACAATAGTTAAATATGGGAAAG
>JAOTQW010000033.1:5694133-5706572 GCA_026260075.1 Sisor rabdophorus | reverse complement strand
TGGCTTGGTGGTGCTGGGAATAGAACCCCGGTCTTTCTGGTAACAGTCCAACACCATAACCACTAGGCCACCCCTTCCACAACTCAAAAAAAAAACAATTCCACAAACTAAAAAGAAATTATTTGTAATTAGTTCTTTCCACCACTGATCCCAACACAACCAGAAACATTTGCCTAAAATTCAGTTGTCTTAATTATTTTTTAATGTATTTCTTTACAAATTAATTTGTATTTTTCTGGCAGTATAAAAACACTATGGATGCCTTTAACTGCTCAGTTCCATTCTCTGTTACACACCTTGAGTTTCTGCGCCTCTCCACGAACTTTAAGCAGCTCTGTGATCGAGTCCACAAAGCCCTGGAAGTGATGGTTGCACATCTTCTCGATCTCGCGGTCATGATTGCGAATCCGCCCCTCCAGCTTGTCCATGAAGTGCCCGTGTTCTTGGCCATCGTACACAGATCTGTTAGTGGATTCCAAAATTTAGCATTTAAAACTGTTTAAGCATCAGTGTTTAACAAGAGCCAGACTTGAAGCCCCTCACTTCTTACCCACCAGATGGCAGCAGGCTTATACAGTGAACACAGAGAGAAGCCAAGCTTTTAACAGCTTTTAAAATTTGTTACTCCAAAAAATGTGATTGACTAGATACACATAGCTATAACTATAATACTAATTAACACTATAGTGCATGTAATGTAAACTGAGACGCGAGAAATGTAAAAGAAGTTGATAACGTTGGTTGAATTTTATACATAAAGCTCCTGAACTCATCAAGAGATGCCCATAAACAGCACTAAAGTTTTTTCATGACATTTTATGCCTTAAACTGAGGAAGACTCGAGACCTGCACTGATGCCACATTCTTAATTATACCTTTCTGCTGTTAATACTTAGGGTTGCACAATATATCAAAATTATTAAAATATCACAATTGTGTATATCGAGATATGAATATTGCAATGTTTTGCAATAAATGAGTAATCGAACACTTAGAATAATGTATGGTCAAATTTTTTGGTCGATGCGGATATTAGAATATCTGGCATGCAGTTGTTAATTTCGGATATGCATGTGCATGCTTTGGTGCAAGACAAACAGTAAGCCTTGAAGCTTTATATATATATACATACAAGCTAATCTTAATAATATATATATATATATATATATATATACATACAAGCTAATCTTAATAATCCAGAAGCACCCACAGCTACTGTTGACCAAAATATGACAGTATATGGGTTTCGTAAGAGAAAATTGCATGCAGAATGAAGTGCTATGTAGACCATGTAAATCTCAATCGTAAAGGGGAAACACTACAAATCTTAACTGCTGCTCCGCTTAGCAGAAAAATATTCAAACTAATTAATACAAAATAATGTATCTAAAGTTATGTTGGTTGTATGCTTTTTTTAAAATATCCTATTGTATATTGAAGTATTTAATAGGTTGTAACAGACCGCAGATTTTAAAATATCGTGCAGCCTTAAGCAGCCCTGATTAAAATATGCTTCCTCGTTCATGATAAAGGCTGCTCATAAATTTGGAGTGAGCATTAGATGCAATATTAAATAGATTTAAAAAGGAGCGAGGCCGGTGCGGTGGCAAAGTGGTTAGCACGGTTGCCTCAAAGCCCCCGGGTTCAAATCCTGGGCAAGGGGTCCTTCTGTAAGCTTACATGTTCTTCTTGCGTGGGTTTCCTCCAGGTACTCCAGTTTCCTCAGACAGTCCAAAAACATGTTTGTTGCCCATAGGAGTGAGTGTGTGTGGTTGTTTATCTGTGTGTGGCCCTACAAAGGACTGGTGACCTGTCCAGGGTGTACCCCTGCCTCTCTCACCCCATGTGCACTGGGATAGGCCCTAGCAGACCCCCGTGGTTTTATGAATGAATGAAAAGGATCCATGCATTTCTTTCTTTTTGTACCATGGCAATATGTTTATTTAAAAAATAATTCCTTATTCCGGAATCTTTATTTGGTAGCCTGTGACTTAAACTAGTGAAAAGGCGGGGGAGAATCAAGGTACAACCCTTCACCTCAGCACGCCCTTCCTGTTAATAAGGAAACGTTGGTCCTAAGCAGAACATAACCTCGGATTTCCTCTATCTGTGTACAAGCAGCTCAGTGAATTCAGCATTGGCACAAACGTCATGTTTACTTCAATCCAAAACAGCAACAGTGCTGCACTTAGAAGTTAAGGATAATGCCGGGAATAAATCAGTTTGGCAGGAAGGAAGCAAGTCACAGCAAGTCATTTGTACACACAAGTACAAATAACTCGTAGCAGAGACTGAATTCCTCATGTCTATCTACTCCAAGGGGACGTACGCTATAATCAAAGTAAACTTGATGGAAAAGAATCCTTCCAACATTTAATGAAATGTAACAAATTCATTTAATATCACATCTACCCTTCAATCTAGATTTATTGTCAGTCGGGAGTTTGATGTTGCAGGGTGCGGCGGTAGGTTTTTTTCTTGCTGCCAGCAGGGGGTGCAGCAGCTCCCTCAACACCTCTAGTTGCTGCAAATGAATCTATATGACGTTTAAACACAAAAAGCAGAAAAGTGCTTCTATTTTTGAGTTAAACGTCAGCCAACGGTGCAGGTCCTCAGTTTATGGTTTTCCTTAGTTTAGGGGCAAATTAAAAAAAATAAAAAAAGATGAGCCTTATTATGCCTAATGCAATTGTTTTTACTTTCTGTGCACTTTAATCAATTCACAATCAATTCTTATCTATGCAGGATTATAACTATCAATTCAGGACAATTTTTTGTCAAGGTAATGGATATTTACTGTATATTATTTTTACATTATAATTTAATAATATTTATTAAAGGTATCAATTTGGCAGGATACTATTTTTTGAAAATGGTTATGTTCGCGAAGACAGAATTCAAGTCAAGTAAAATAGTAGAATTTTCTCAGACAATCAGATAATTTGCTCACCGGTCCCTAATAATCATTCCCGAAAGTTTATTTAAATAACCAGTGGATTCTATTAATTGTATTGTTATACTCTAGCAGTCGAACGCTGATGAAATGCGTCACTGAATATCTTTTCGTTTGCGGCCTATTGCTCATTAACATTATTGCTCTTGTTAGTACCTGCCTTCAAAACACTCTGTTTTATAAATGTGCCATTTATCTATTAAACTCAACGCCCCTGCTGCATTTTGTTTTCTTACCAAAAACTTTGTTCCAACACTTTAATCAGATTTAGGAGAGCACATTATGGTACATATTAAGTGCTTACAAACTGCAGGACTTGAATCTATTTTAAAGCAATAAGGGTATCGGAATTACAGTAAAGTGCTGCTCCACATCATTTCTGCTGAGTAAGAGAAGTAAACAGACACACAGCAATCCAACTGCCCTCATTGACTTCTGTCTGAACAGAGAAAAAGCACAGAAAAGCTCTGCAAAGCTGTACAGAATACCTTTTATACCTAAAATAGTAGCTTAGTAAATGAGTTAAATTCAGTCTGGATGCCAAATTCATATTGTAATGCAATTATTTCACTGTAAGAAATATTGTGAATGCAAAAAATTTATTAGTTCCAGCCCCCCATAGCTAATATCAGTGTTATCAATTGCCAACATTATAAATGTTATTTTTGCTCATAAACACAAATAAAAGCATTAGAAAAAGTTACAAAAAGAAACCAGAAGATCTGCCAAACTGTATCTTCCTAGAAAATTTGAGAGCTCGCTTTGGTTAACTCCTGGATGTACATACAGCATTAGGTTTAGTTCATTCGTAGGCATTTTGTTTTAATTTAAGTCATTGCTAACACAACAGCTCAGATGGATAAATAAGATGAAAATATGTAAAAGGTTTACACCAAATGCCAGGAAATAACAATCTAAGGGAATAAATACATTGAAAAATAAGAAGAAGTCTGAAACCACTCTGAAACATGGATTTATCTGAATTTAAATTGGGGCAGTGGTGGCAGTTAAGGTGTTGAGTTGTTGAATGGAAGACTAAAAAGACCTGGGTTCAAGCCCCACCACCGCAAGTCCACCATTGTTGGGTCCTTGAGCAAGACACTTAACACTTCCTTTTCCGGGAAGGGGCGGGGGGGGGGGGCTTTATCATAGCTTACAGGATATGCAAAAAAATACATTTCATCATATGCGGTAAAGGGCGGCGCAGTGGCGTAATGGTTAGGCGAGTCCGACATCTGACCTTTGCTAAAACATGGGCATGCTCGTAAAACCGCACCAAGTGCTGCAAAACTCTAGCAAGCAACCAAGTTGAATATTTTTTTTTTAATAATCTTCCCATCATAAATGTACCAAAAATATTCAATGCAATGCACATTTAAGAGTGCATGTATCGTAGCTAAAGATCAGGACACAAGAAGATTTAGTGTTTCAGCTCAGCCGAGAGTCATTTCCATTCATGCTGAGTATGTGGTGTGCTAATGCCCACAGCTGCAGAGCCCAGCTGGATATGGCCCTACAAGAACAGTCATCCAAAGGCAACTGGCGGACAATCTCATAGTGGTGCTGAGAAACATACAATAAGCCAAGGACATTGGGATCCGACTGATTCAGTTAACATTTAACTCATTTAACATTTTTTAAAGGACCTTGGTGGTGCTAAACCTAATTTCTTCAAATTAGCAGGCCAATAATTGTAACCACTGGGCCAACAAGTCTGTCTTTATATAAATATTTGGTTCTACAAATTTTAGTAGCAGTTCTGTTAGAAAGTGTGCTGTGATTTAGCATTGTGACGGTCTCTCTAGTACAGGGAGTGTCAATGTTGAAATTTCTCATTGTGGCCTCAAGCAATGGGTTGGGTCCTAAATGAGCACATTCTCTGCTAATCAGAATATTTAGGCCACAAAACTGCTGCTTTTTATTAGTAAACTTTGGCTAAAAGTCCTTTTAAAAGCTCAAGTATGGAATGGAAGTTAGATTAGATTGGAAAGTTTCCAGCCTTGCTAATTTCCAGAATTTTGGAACCAGGTTAGATTCTCTTCTTTTGATCTAGACACAAGGCTGAAAAGTACTAAACGGCTTAAAAATAAATAAACAAATAGAATAAAACACAAACTGAAAGATTAAGATATTCATGATGTACCAACTAGAATAAGGAACAGTTTTTAATGCAGAAGTGCAGCTTTAATCATGCATTCATGTTATTTTCATGCTGAAAAACATGAAAGCGATTACGTCCATTACTATTCTCATCTGGTAAACTTTGACAGCTAGCAAAAACCAAAGATGAAACAGAAAAAAACACTAAAACCTAAGCAGGAAATTAAATGCATAAATAAATGCACTCTGAAATAAGAAAAGGAAAAATTTAAATGAGTCATGTTTAACCATTGCTACACTTACAGAACATATCCCTTTATTGGCCATGAAAAAATGAACAACGGACTCTGTTTATGACTCAAAATTTGTGTGACTGCAGCCAGAGCTCATGGCAAAACTCAATCTGCACTTTACTGTACAGCCACAAGCAATAAAATTTCTTCAATCCAGCATAAATTTCAGCTTCATTTCTGTTTGTAGTCCAGTGTTTCCCAGCTCTGAAAGCTGATCAAGCAGCTTTTTCTTCTGATTAGAAATCCAAATACGCTTTAAAATATTGCCACAGTACTTTGTAGTAAATTGAAGAAACATCATAGATCTGGTAGGTCGATCCGACCAAAATTTCCATTTAATGAGCAATTTTATTTGATGGTTATGATATATTTTATAATGTTATTTCAATAGGTATTTATTCCAGATAATGTAATAAACCAACTTCAAAATGTATCATGACCTGCGTTTTAATACTTTTTTCTTTTAATAGATAGATATAGCAAATGAAATATGCACTTGGATTAATTTTACTATAACAATAAGTTCCACTGTACTTCACATTGCATAGTTTTTGTATTATTCATTCATTTAGTCATTCATCTTCTGTACCCGCTTATTCCCGATCTTGGGGACATGGGGTGAAAAAGTGTTTGCACAGTGTTTCACGGTTTGTTGTGCTGCAAACAGGTAACATTTACAACATTTAGGTAAAGCTTCAACAAAGAGTAAATATAATTATATCATACACTAAATACTATAAAGTGTAATTTGATCATTTAATTTCTGTATCTGAACCATAGACACACACAAGTATGCACTTTTTTATTGTATTTATATACGATTATAATTTGTACATGACATTTCACACAGGTGCACTCCTCTAGAAAACCACCCCGATCATTTTATTACTAAGAAATTAGTACGTAACAGATGTAAAGCAGATGAAGTCTGATAGGCATGGCAGGTAAACCATTTGTTTGCCAGACTGGAAGACACAATAGCCCCAGGATGTTGGACTAGCAAATTTTTCTTATGAGCACCTCATGGTAGTTAGCCACGTCCACATATTTACACGTTGCATAACACACACAGTTAAAACATATATATTATAAACTCACAGCCTTTTAAATAAAAACCACTGTAATAAATATGCATGCTTTATAATTGATTGTTAATAAAAAATATTAATGAAATTATGATTAATTAAACAGTTTAAGCAAAGTTTTTAACCAATATTTAAGACTGGTGAAAATTGAATGGAGGCACGTAGTCATTTACAAAGCGGAGATTTAGAAGCACTAAATGATTTTAGCTTTCTCCAACATTACCAGTACCTTTCATGTGATGTGCATTCATGTGTAGGTTTGTATATTTTTTGGGGGGATTATGGTGATACCATGGTGACTGGCAGTAAACTGAAGACAGAGAAGCAACAAAATCCAGGGTGGGGGAGTGGATTACTGACTGATTATTGATCAAATTTAATGACTTTTAATCACCAAATAAACAACAGCTTCCTTATCCACCAATTTGCAGTCCCTCACTTCACCTCTGTGCTAAAGGAGAGAAACAGAGAGCGAGAGAGAGAGAGAGAAAGAAGAGAGGAGCGAAAGAGAAAGAAAAAGACATGGGGAGAAAGAGAAACAGAGAGAGAAAGAGGGAGAATCGAGTTGTCTTTCATCCTCCTGTCGAAAGAGTTTAACACAACACTCGCACACCCATACACAGGTTTAGGGTAAACGCAGGTTACAGTTTATTATCTAATAAACCTAACCGATTTATAATTAATGAAGCAGAAAATAAATTAGCTTCTGGCTACCAGTCACTAGCTGTGTCAAGTCGGTGTTGCAATGTTTGCTTTAGAGGTTTAGTTATAGGAAGAAATTAAACTTGTTAAACTGGTATCATTCGCATCATCAACCAGAGAGAATTATTATCAGCCTATTCTAGAGCATTTCTCTTGCGTTTTTTAATAATCCCCA
The DNA here is from genome assembly GCA_026260075.1 of Sisor rabdophorus. NCBI lineage: Eukaryota > Metazoa > Chordata > Actinopteri > Siluriformes > Sisoridae > Sisor > Sisor rabdophorus. The sequence goes on along the minus strand of JAOTQW010000033.1, from coordinate 5,699,264 downwards.
AGTGTCGTTCTCGGATTGGTTTAGGTGTATAGGTTTTCTGAAAGACGTGTGTGCTGCGATACAACCCAAAGCTATTGTTTCTCCGTCTGTGACAATGAGCATGAATCAAAATCGATTAAATGCCTGATTATTGAAAGTATTTAAGGTTTACGGTATAGAAAGGTCATTCTGTTCGTCAAGCGCTAGACTGTGTTTGTAGGCATCATATCTTGCAAATCTATTTTAACAAATAATATCAAAGACTTTCAATAGTAAAGTCATTGTGAAATCCAAAATACACTAAAAGCACTCTACCTTGCTTATGTGGTGGAGTTATGGTGGATGAGGAGATAAGAGAAAAAACAGGTAACACAGGTTGATTGGCGACTTTAAATTGCCCATAAGAGTTAGTGTAAATGTGTGTATTTGTTCGTCTATGTGTGGCCCTGAGATGGACTGGTGACCAGGGTGTACCCCTGCCATTCACCCTCCGGCTTTTTAGACTTCTATTTCACCCTATAGGTTCCAGCAGACCCCTGTGATCCCGAGTTAGGGAATAAGCGAGTATAGAATTAATGAATTAATGAATAAATGAGTTAATAAAGAAATGTAATGAAAATTAGCTGTTTATTACATTATCTTCATTGTAACAAATACTTTTAATGAATTATCCCAGCATGACATTTACAAGCGAGACAAACTGCATTAAAAAAAATGATTTCAGAGTTGAACAATTTTAAGAGAATTTAGGGAGCACAGGAAGGTGCAACCCTTCAGCATGACAGCATTCAGTCTTAAAGGCTGAGTCACTGTAGCACTGTGCAGTCTGTCTGTGTAATGAAGCTGAAAGCTGAGATTCACTTTATTACCACCAAAGGACTAGGACTCGCCATGCCTAAACCTGGCGCCAAGCCTGCAAGCAAAACTCAGATGAAAGCATTACAAATCACGTAAGACAGCAACAGCCAGCTATCGATCATGTGACTGAAGTCCTGATTCTGACCCGTTTCTGCTACACTAATGTGATTTATTACTTGGACATAATGTGCGCACACAAGCATTCGTGCACATAATTTACACGGGTGAAAGGCAGTTTCAGACACGCTACGTCCGAGCTTGTCTTGGCATTCCTGAGTTTTGGGGGATCTGCTCTCTTAAATTAGCGTACTAGCAGATTAGCGTACTATCTGACACAAGATTTCAACAAAGAAGGAAATGCTGTGCCCTTAAAAGATCTTTAAAGTTAAACAGGGAAGCACAAAGTGTCAAAAAATGCTGCAATTTCTTTGGAAATATTATTTTAATATTATCCAGAGCCACTTATGTTTATCTTATTCATCAGAATGAGCAGTTGAGGGCTAAGGGCAGTGGCAGCTTGGTGGCAGTAGGATTCAAACAAGATTTTTTGATCAGCAGTCCAACGCATTAATCGCCAAGATAACACTTAATCTGGAAAAAAAAAACAGATTCAATATCTTGAAACCCTGTGTAAGTGACAGTACTGGAGTGTGTGTGTGTGTGTGTGTGTGTGTGTGTGTATGATTCTGGCCTTCCTTTACAACCGGCGAAAGGAAACAATGCAAAAGAAGTCAGAAGAGGACAATTGCTACACAAGATAAACAAAGACGACATCAAATACGGTCAGGTTCTGCCTGCAATAAACACAGTCAACATTAACAACCACAGGGCACTGAGCAATCAAACACAGCAGCACTGCTGTAAAGCAACTAAACAAACTGCAAGAACGGTTTAAACTTCTCCATCACCACCTTTATCCCAATAAAGCAGAGGAAGTCTGTAACTTATGCTACTAAATAGGAGGATACCTGCTGATCACAGCAGTAGAGCGGTCTGAGCTCAAACACAGCAGCTGAAGAACAAGAAGGATGGAAAAACTGCACTAAAAACAAAAGACATTATGGTTGTGTAAATTTTATGTTCATTTATGCAATATATACAAACTCTTTGTCATCAGAGAAAGAAAAATTCAGAGGCCTTTTCCTTTTTAACTTACAACTCGAAATTTGTATGTGACTTTAGGGATTTGTCATTTTAGATTTGTCATTAAAAAAACATTTCTTTTGATTTTAAGCACTTTAAGAAGAAGCTAAAATGGAGACGTTGATGAGGATATGACTTATGAAGGAACAAACCATTGCGGCATGCACTTTGAAAGTGCATATTTAACTATGTGAAAGTGCATATTTTACTATGTAAAAGTGCATATTTTACTATGTGATAACAATTAAAATTTGTGTTTTATTTAGTATGGATGTGTGGTATAATTATGTTCAGACAAAGTACATCCACCATGCTAATACTGTCCTGTGACATATGGCGGTTACAGTGGAGAAAATTTGAAGTTGGATAAAGTTTAACTTGGATGATTGGAAATAATGTGATGGAACAATGTTGCTTTCTTTATAGCTATTTGACTCATTTGAAAAGTACTTCTTTGACATTTTCCTACATTTGCAAATAAGTCACCTCCTTCATAGGCTCATGGGATTATAAAATGACCGTCTTATACATACTTCCAAGTCCAGGTGAAAGAGGTAGATCACCTGAAAACTATTCATGTGATTCCGGACAGACTAGTTCTTTCGTACAATAATTTTCACATGGGGATATGAAAATTCAAGTATCACAACATGGGTATTTTTTACTTTTCTACCAAAGTTGTTAATTATTTTTTATTTAATAATAAAACATTTCACTGCAGACCAGTGCAAAGTCTTATAACAAGGCCATGCTGTATCCAGTTGGTGGTTGGGCGTGCCACTACAGATATGACTAACGTCTGTGTGGGGGATAATAACCAGCTCCCAGTGGAGTTTAGTAATTACTGTAATACTGGCATGAGCAAAACACTATTAATAAAACACTTTGGGAAATGAGAGAATATGAGTCACTGTATAAGGGGATCTGCTTTGTCACTAAGAAAAATAATCCACTTCAAAAGAGCTCTCCTTACAAAGACACAAGAAGGATCAGGCCCACGTTACTCTGATGAGCATGTAAAAAAAATATGAAGCCCTTATCAGTATGTAACACACACACGCCAGGTCTATAAACTAAAATTAGCGTCAGTTCTCACCAGTGCATGAATACTACATTGTGCCACTGTTTGCATAATTTACACCAACTACTACTAACAGGGAATAAGTAAAATGTGGGCTGTAATTGTGGGAGTAGTTGTGTAATAGTTACTTGGTATACTGCAGATATTCCGTTCAAGAAGATGTTGACTTTTTCAAATTAAAAATTAAATTCAGGGCTGTGAGTTGGCGAGGGTGTCATAATAACACAAGTAATATCAATACACATTGGTTATAAGACAATATATTGTGAAATATTGCATTACTTGGATAAAAATAAAAAAATTTAAATAAATAAAATTAAAACTAAAAAATGTTCAACAAATAGCGCAGACTCCTGTGAGAACCATATTTAATTGTGTGGCTTATTAGTATACAAGTACTTGGACATAGATGCATGATGTCACAGAGTAAAAAACAAAGGACTGTAAATAAACAGCAGATGAAGAAACTTGTATTTATCATCTACTATTATTTATACAATAATATGTACATGGAAAGAAGACCCAATATACCCAATATAAACAACAAAAGGTAACTCTGGACCACTACTTATAACATTAGTCCAATTGTGATGTCACAAACTGAACAGAAGAATCAAACTACAGCATGATAACGTGCTGTACAAAAAGCAGGGGTCATGTGAACACATGGTTTGGTGGAAGAATCCACTGGTCTAGGAATCAGATCCAGCTCCATACTTGGACCAGTCCTCTGGAATACGCCAGAGACATTGTAATTTTATATGGGACTCATTATTCTAACTAAATTATTTTCTAATGTCTCCTGATATGTTAGATTTACCCATAAATGGTTGGTGAATCGGAAAACAGGACCACCACCAAGAACACACAATTCATTTGTACATCATTAGACCAAGGGCATGTACACAAACATCGGTTTCTTTCTTGGAGTTTTGGTCCCTTGCCAATGTCGCTTAGTGTGGGACTTTACATTTACAGATATTAATCAAATTGAGTGTTAGCTTCAGTAATATGTGAAACTTCGGGGTATGTGTAATTCATGTGACTGCGCTCATAAACAAACACAGCTGAAGGAACCGATCAGCATTAGGAAGTTGCTTAAGGTTACTTTACCAACATTCCGACGATCCCAATGGTTAGAAAGACCGATCGGTATCGGTGTGTGTGTGCGTGTGTGTGTGTGTGTGTATTTATATTTAATACTACTACTACTAGTAGTAGTAGTGGCGTGATTTAAGAGGCCAGTCTGCACATGTGTGATTTGAATACTAAGTGTGTTCGGTTAATTGTTAGCATTAAGGGAGCTGCTTAGCCAGATGCTAGTTGCATGACAACTTAAAGGAAGAGTCTTTGGAAGTCCGTGAAGAGTTACCAAGACCAGAAGATCAAAACAACATTCTCCATACACTCCTCTCCACCCTATAACCTAACCAACAAGACAAACGACATGCTATCCGATTCACCAAGAACTTACCGGAGCGTGGGACCGATGCAGTTTGTGTCAGTGCTTTCAATCTCCCGGAGGATCCGCTCATGTTCCGCTGCGGTCTCTGCGCTCGCCATCTTCACTTCTAACCGCAACGCCGCGCTGACGTCACTCCACAAAAAAGGGGGAAAATAGTCCGGAGGTCTACTTCCGGTATAAAGTTTTTTTTTCTACAATTATTTTAAGTAGCTAAAAATAAAAACATTATTTTATTATACACATATTATTTTTTTTTTTTCCATACCCGCTAAGCGCATATAGGACGAGAACCAGGGGTACACCGGGACAGGTCGCCAGTTAACACCACATCTGAAATAATCAGTGTAAAGTTAATAAAACATGTTAAAACATGTTTAAATTCATTCATTTACTGTATTAACATACCTATAATTAGTTATTTATATATTTTTGTAAATGGTATTTGCATATTTACCGAACAAATGTCTTTCTGTGCAGAGTTGCATGTTCTCCCCGGGTTTTCTCCGGGTACACAGTCCAAATACATGTGCATTAGTTTTATTGGTGACTTTAAATTGCCCATAGGAGTGAATGTGTGAGTGTGTGTGTTCGAGGCCCTGCGATGG
>JAOTQW010000033.1:5653451-5663506 GCA_026260075.1 Sisor rabdophorus | reverse complement strand
TGACCCCGGATTCGGGAATAAGCGGGTAAAGAAGATGAAATGAAAATGAAATGAAATGAAATAATTGTGCATATCGTGATATAAATATTGCAATGGTTTGCAATAATAAATCAGTGATGTAACACTTAAAATTTATTAATTTAAAGTGTTACATCACTCATTTATTATTGCAAACCATTTCAACGTTTATATCACAGTATGCACAATTGTGATATATTGATAATTTCGATATATTGTGCAGCCCTTATATTTACCTTTACTAGGTTTTACCAGTGTTAAAAATAATGGCATTATGAATAAAGTACACGACTTAATGTGTTACTTTTTCAAGTAGGCAGCAATCCAACAAATCACTGTTCCCCCATTATGACGCTGTACCGTTACTGACAATAAAATATATGTTACTATTTCACTACTTTACAATTAAGGAAGCGTTTTTCATCTGAGTAGGCTCTCTTAGCCATCAGATATACTAAGTTTTTTGTCTGGTGTATGTCTGGTGAGGATAGGAGACATAAGTGATGATAATTGGTAAAGTACATTTTTATCATTTGCCTATCAAAGTAAGAAAGTAGCGCAGGTATTTACACACAAGCATGCAGTCACACACCCCCACAACAATGGCTCTGTCGGAAATGAAAACTTAAGGATGTAAAACCCTCAATTAAGTATGTATGTCGCAACCAGGAAGAAAGAGTCTCTTCACTCTTGATGAAGCACCTCACATCATAACATGAAACCAATATTAATATTAATATTGGGGGAATCAAAATTATTTGACATATTTAAACATATTTAAAAAGTAATGCAGTAATGACATAAGAACTTGTAAGAACTTGTTTCTGTAACTGACTTCAGTTTTTTACACTCTGATAAGAAATCCACCTATTCTCTTTCGTCTTAATATGTGATGTCCTAGAATCATTGGTACTTGTGTTTCAGTCGCTTTTCTGTCACAGCACAGTACCACGATAGATAAAAGAACAGTGAATGTGTCTCGGAAAAACCCATGTCATGTAGATGGTTTCTCTTGAGGGCGACAAAGAGCATTTAAACAGTTTAATTAAAACTCTTGCTCCTTTCTCTCGTCCCTGAGTCAGAATTACTCAGTACATTTCCAACTCAATCCTTTTTTTCTCACACAAATTTAAATAAGTCATGCGTACAGTAATTATACTTATGAACAGTGTGTGTATGTGTGCGTGTATGTGCGTGTGTGGGTGTGTGTGTGTGTGTGTCGGCACCTTCCCACAGACCAAATGCAGCCAGCAAATTTTGTAAGCCGTTCAGGTTTGGTCTCAATATAAACCTTAAATGAAGTGATTTCTTGAATGTTTAAGTGTAACTAGATAATTATTTATTAAACTAGATACTAGATAAACTAATTATATATTAAAGGTTTTCTCAATTGCTTTGGCACATTTTTTGAACAGGCTTAACATCTCTCTCACTCTTTAGCTTACTGTCTTTCCCTAACACCACCACCTCAAATTCTTACACATATTCGTGCTGTTTATTTCATGAGCTTGTTGCTGCTGTTTAATTCCCCAAACTGCTAGTAATTGTGGTGTGGGCAACCTTCATATACTGGATAAGCATCCAAATTTGATTGGCTGATTAATTGGTCCTGGAAAATACACCTTTGCATTTGGCAGACGCAAACAGAGCAACTAAGCAGTTGGGGGTTAAGGACCTCGACCAGAGGTGGCTAATTGATGGTCTTAAGAATCAAACCCCGATCTTCAAATTACCAGTCCAACGCATTAACCACTACACTAACACTCGTCTGACAAAATCGAGTTTTACTAAGATGTCGGTTATGATTAACGAAACATGTGCTTTTAATTACTGTGTAAATTGTTAAAAACTATGTTTACTCTGCTAAAACAGTTTTCTTAAAACAATAAGAAATTCAAGTCAGATGGAAAAAGGAAACTATTTGTTCAAGGAGCTGATGAAAAAAAGGCTAATATGAGAAATAAGTCAAAGCTATCGAGAAAAGCTGCAATTCATTAGCCAAAGTCTGTGTTCTTACATAGAGAGAAAGACAGTTCTTTTGTAATTTTTAAAGAGGGAAGTCATGCATACCCACATGAACAAGCAAGTGAAAGGATAAAACTAAGATAAAAATATACTTGGTTAGCATTTTTTATTGTGTTGCTCTAATATGGTAGTTAGTTTTGGTTAGAACAGATTTCAGATCTTTGCTTATGGACTATGATAAAACAACTTAATCCCTTAAATGCTACTTTATTTGCATATGTTTATTACTATCGTCTACGTCATTACTATTTAGGTTAGTATTTTAGTTTAATATAAATTTCATAAGCACAGACAGTGACAGTGGACATGTTTGTGTGACACTGACCTGTGCATGAAAGATGGACAGAGATTTTGCAGTGTGTAAGGGAATCAGGACCCTCACCAGGAATTGCTTATGCTCTGACTTCAGGGGCAGAGCGAAGCCATTAATGATACTGAAAAAGGAGAGAAGTGAAGAAGAGAGATAGTAAATAAAAAGAGAAGAGTAGAGGAGAGAAAAGAAGAGACAAGAAGAGACAAGAAGAAAAGTGAAAGAAAGAAAAAGGAAAGGAAAGGAAAGAAAAGAAGACGAAAGGAAAGAAAAGGAAAGAAAACAAAAGAAGAGAAGAGGAGATCAAAGAAAATGAAAATAAGGAAGAATAAAAATATATAGTAGACAAAAAAGTAAAAGAGGATAAAAAATGAAAACAGGAAATGTGGAGAGGAAAATGTGGAATGATGCAGTACCATGGAAATGTGAAAGAAAAGTAAAGAGAAAGAGAAAAACATTTGAGCCAGAAGACAGCAGACAGAGGGAAGTGGGTAGGAGGTGGAGAGAAGGAGATTAAACTGGATTAGTATCAGTAGGCCTGAGGATGCTCGCTACACACATAATTCACCCTGCGTCTGTTGAAGATCTAAGTCTTAACAACCCCCTTCCACCAATCCATTCACTTTACAGCTACTCGTTTTGTTTTTTTCTAAAGGTTTTTGTATAAGGTGCCTGAGGCATTTTTTACCCATGGTTTACCTTGGTTTACCAGCCCCTATGTCTCTCATTAAGCTCGTTCTGACATTCATATTCCTCCTCTCATTTCTCCCACTAACCCCTTTTCAGCACTCACACTTCTGGCGAAGGAGGGGGGACATGGGAAATAACAGAAAGGCTACTGTCAATCTCCTCCTCACCACCCCAACCCCCACCCCAGTCTTTTTTTTTCTTATCCTCTTGTTCTCTTGTGCTTAGGCTCTGTTGCTGTTATCAGAGAAAAAAAGTGTGGGTGGTGGTGATAAAAATAGCACACACATCAACCTGAATGCAGCCCTGCATCCCTAGCCCCTCACTGACTCATCCTCTTCCTCATGCTACTCCTCTCTCCCCCTCATGGTTCACTCTGTCAAAATCAGGCTTTGTTTTTGTTTCTCGGCTTGCTTAGATAAAAAAAGGCATGCTGTTTACAATGAGACAAATTATAGGAAAATGACACTGCCATAAATTGCACGGTAGCTTTTATTACAGAGGAGATCCAGAAATAGTAAGGAGCTGTGAGGTAGAATGCAAGATAGCAGTGATGTTTTAAACTGCGCTAGGGGTCTGACACACTGGCCCACACTGCACTCAAGCAATTACCAACATCCTTGGATTATTTAATGCCACACTTAAAATAGGCATAAAATGATATTTTGTTCCCATAGGAAAGTGATATCGTATAATTTTGTATAATGCTATATTTAGTCCTGCCTCTAAGCACTGAATGAGTTGTGACTTACCTAATTGAGTCGAAAGACATCCAACTCAAGTATGTATTTCTTTTTTTATTATTAAATCATTTATAAATCTACAGCGAAATAAAACACTGTGCTACAATATTACAATATACTCAGCTCCGCCACATTAGTTTATCTTGCAAACATGATTCATAAGCATTTACAAACATCATATTTTATCATGACAGAACGTACCTGCCCAAAATCTCCAGCAATTCAGCCACTCCATTGAAATGTTCAGTTTCATAAATGAACCTATACAGTTAAAAAAACACATATAATTAGGAATTAAATATTTATTTTCTTTTACTTACATATAAAAGACTTTTTTTAATATATAAATATCCATTTACTTAAAAAAAACACCAATACATCCATTTAAGGAGGAATTCTTAGAAAGAGTAGCCACAAAGTACAAAGCGGTTCAGTTTTCTAGTATGTCTTTGAATGTTGGAACTGCTCAAACACTATTTTAGTATGACAATGCCCTGTGCACAACCATAACCTCACTTAACCCCACCCCTCAGATCTACCGGAACACCGATTTCACCCTATTTGACAACAGTACCTAAACAAAATCTATTAACCATTTCCAGAAATGTGGAGGTTATAATAGAATGGTTTCGATGTTCAAAAACTCTAATTGCATGCCATTATTGTGAATCTGCTTGTATAATACCCTTTTCTCTTTTGCTAAGGCTTTTCATCAAATTTTTAAGCTTTGGAAAGGTCTGAAAAAGGTCAGAGTTACAGCGTTCATTGAGGCTTTGTGCATGGCACTGAAGTTGTTTTTGTCTAATCTGCGCACACTACATCTTCCTGCATTTCAAGTGCTTTGTTTACAGATGCTTTAGAATGCTGGAAGGATTTTTAACTGGAATGGAATCTTAAAATCACTGTGACAACATGCAAAGATATTCTAGACAATTCTTATGCCTTATACCACATAGTCAAAAAAATATTTGATCCACTGCAGAATTTGCATGTTGCCCCATGACAAAAAAATTATTAGTCTATAGCTTTCATTTTTGGCAATCACAGAGGTCAGACAGTAGTTGACCTCTGTGATTGTAGTTGGCCACCGGGTTTGCACACATCTCAATAGGGATTGTGTCCCATTACTCTTTGAAGATCCACTTAAAGTCATTAAGGTTTTGATGCTAACGTTTGGCAACATCAACCTTTCTTTACAGTCTTTTATAAAATTGAGGTCTGAAGTCTAGCTAGGCAACTCCAACACCCTAATTCTTAATTCTTCTTGAGTCACTTTGTTGTTAATTTGGCCCTGTTTTGGGTTATTGTCATGCTATCCATGACTGTTTTTTTATTTCCCAGTTGAAGGAAAGAGATTTTCACTCAAGATTTGATGGTACGTGGCCATGTACATCGTCCTTTTGATAGTGTGCTATCAATTGTTTTTGGTGACTATGGACCCAGCTGCATTACGATTATTGACAAGCTCCTTCTATGTAATATTGGTAATGTTGATGATTTCTCATCAGTCACATGATTACTGAACTCCATGAGGTAGGATCTTGCATGAAGCCATCTTCATTTTCCAAATATTAACAGCAACTGTTGTCACCTTTTTAACAAGCTGCTTGGCAGTACTATTATAGCCCATTCCAGACTTGTGTAGGTCCACAATCTATGTCCCTGACATATTTGCACAGCTTTTTGGTCTAGGCTATGGTGAGTTTGGAATCTAAATAATTGGTTTATTCTGTGGACAGGTATCTGTTATACTAGTAATGAGCTGGGATTAGGAGCACTCTTTAGAGTCCTGTTAAGAGAGCGCTGGTTGTTTTTGTTGTTATTATATTATTGTATTTACTATTATTATTAGACTCTTAATGTTAAAATAGCCTACCTTTAAAATTATAGACAGATAGTCAGTGGACAATTGTACAAAATCAGCAGATCTTTTTTTTTTCTCACATATCTGGTCATATCCATGTATAGTCCAACCCTGTCTCTCTATCTCCCCTATTTTCTCTCTGTCTGTCCTATAAATATCACTGAGTATATGTTTATGTGATATCAATGAGTTCCTGATTTTATTATTAAAGACCTACGTTACAAAGTACTGCTTCTAACCTGAGGAAGATGTTGTTGATCTGTTTGCGTATGTACGCTCTTAGGCCAAGCAGTTTTCCATAAACACGATGCAGTATGGTCTTTAGATATTCCCTTTCTCTGGGATCCTCACTATCAAACAGCTCCAGCAACTTGAAACACATAAATATATGTGCATATACACAAAATTATACATTAAAAACAGAATAATGCTCTTTATAAAATTTGTTTAAATTTCAGAGAAAGACACTGTACCTGCAGAACAAATTTCTGATCCACATAGCGTTTGGCCATAGATGGCTGAAAATCCGGACTCTCCAAGAAGCGTAAAAAGAATTCATACACCAACTGGATAATAGAAGAAATTAAAAGTTTGCAAAACACATATGTACATTCATATAAACGTATATAACTATAAACACACCAGTAACTGTTCCCATTCCATCCTTTAAAAATGATGTAAAGACATGTCTGTGTTTTTTTTGCTTCTAGATTGAACTTTTCTTCAATATTCTATCGACACTCTGGGTCATGGTGGTCTGCTGGAGCCTATAACAGCACAAGTAGGGCAAGCTACCCTGAACAGGTCACCAGTCCAACACAGGGCCACACATAAATAAAGAACCATACATACTCCTATAGGCAAACGCAAGCACTGGGAGAAAAACACAGAAAGAGGTGCCCGGGACCTTCTTGTGAGGCAACAGTGCTAACCACTGTGTCACCGCGCCGCCCATGTATATATATTCATTTATCTTCCATACCCACTTATTCCCAAACTTTCCGGGGTCTTGGGGGTCTGCTGGAGCCTATCCCAGCACACATAGGGCGAGAGGCAGGGGGGTACACCCTGGACAGATCACCAGTCCATTGCAGGGCCACACACACAACCGCACACACTCATATTCACTCCTATGGGCAATTCCACTGTGCCACCCATGTATATATATATATTTTTTTTCATTAATATTTTTTTTATATTGGTTATGTGGCTGTAGACCTATTTAATCATTTTTACCTAGCCATTCTAAACCCTGTCTGCAAAGTGACACCTGCTTTTTTACCAAAAACATCCTTATTTAGAGGTTATAGGTTATTTCTGTCCTGTTTTTACCCCTAATCAGAACTGTGTGTTTAAATAGGTGTGGCAGATTGTTGTTTCAGAAGTAAACGCTCACTGGTATGAATGGCTAACGATAGAAATTATAACATGCTTTGATCACTTCACCTGATCACATGCATGCATGAAAGGATGACATTCTGTGGCAACAAACTGTAGAAAAACTAAAACTAAAAAAACTAAAATCACTAAACTAAACTAACCTAAAATCACAAGTACAACAGGCTTTATCATGTCCTTATTCAATACAACCTGTGTTTAAAATAATAACATGAGTTAGTAAAAATTAGTAAGGAACCTGTAAATGGGGCCAGGAAGCCTCTAGTGTGGGTTCATCCTCCTCTGGATCAAACTCTGGGTTTTCACTTGGTGGCAGAGTACGAAAGATGTTGACTGAAATCTGGAAATAAGGTGAAGCCATTACATGATTTTAAAATCTACTGTGTTTAAAATCTGAACAAATACCAAACAAAATAAATCTAACCAAGTAAACAACTACTACTAAACAACAAATCCAACACCAACAATAGCCTACTATGTCAGTAAATTATAATTATTTTCAGTCTAAAATTTATTTTAAGGTGCAATTCGTACCATCTTGATGGCCTCAGGATAGAGGGGCTCGATGAGGATGCCACGGCTGGTGGCCACAGTCTCCACCAGCTCATTTAGTGCTGCACGCTTGATCTCTTTTCCCTTCAGGTCAGCCACACAGTCCAGAAAGTCGAAAAGCACACAACACTGCTGTAGCTTCTTACAAAACAAATCATGGAGCTCTGCCACTGGGGCATCTACAAAATAAAGACATGAAACAGAGAAAAGAAACAGATTCAGCAACTCTGTTTATATAACGAATATCTTATGATGAAAAAAAGAAATTGGGTCAAAAAACAAACCATAAGGTTCTGATTGGTCCAGCAGGAATGTATTCACACCACAGTCAGAAGCTGGAATCCTGATGATGCATTAGCTACTGCAAAATTATATTATTTCGGGGTATTTCCTGTTTTTAGCAGTGACACTAGTTGGCTACACAATAAGTGTCTGTAAAATAATCAATGAGAAAAGGGCTAATGTGGTAGTGTTGTGGATGTTGTATGTCAAAAGAGGCAACTGTCCTAGCAGTAGCATGGGTTAGCCTAAAATCTCATTAGCAGCTTTTATATAAAAGTCAATTAAAACTGGCAAAACTGGCATTGATTTTGCTATGAATTTTATGTAATGCTCATGTGGAGGAGAAAACAATTGGGTAGTGTGTATTTATGAATAGGAGGTTTATTTCATTAACAGTTTATATAATCTTTTTTCCAAACATATTCACACTAGAGACTCCTTTTACATGTCTTAGAGACTCCTTCCACATGTCTTCTTACCCATATATGGAATATGACACTATATCAATTATTGCATCTTCTTGTGTGTTTTATTAATAGGTTTATAAACATAAAATATGTGTATACCTCCTGGATCTACACTTGTATAATATCTATTATATATTGCATTTACTCTCTCTTCATCTCTCTCTCTCACACACACACACACACACACTTAAGTCTACACAATATTATTACACATGGTATGTTTTGTAAGTGTGTGAAAGAAAGAAAGACATAGAAAAAGAGGGGGAAAGATAAAGATAAAGAGAGAGATAGAAAAAAAACAGGAAAAAATGGGTTTTGAATATCTCCCCTAAAATAAGGTGGTTGTCTTATATAAAAAGTAGATAAAAATAATCACTTAAAATATAATTAAAGAGCTGTACAAAATCTGATTAAAAAAAAACAAAAAAAAAATCACATACTATTGTATGGCTGCCTATCAATGAATTAAACTCCCACTTACATCCTCAACTAACTCAAGCTGGGGCTAAATATAGTGTAGCCAATGAGCAAGGCAGAGAAGGAGAGAGGGAGCAGTGTGTGTGTGTGTGTGTGTGACTAATGCAGAGAGAGAGAGAATGAGACTGGAGAACTAAGAGAGAATAAAATGAAGGAAATGCTTTAGGGTGGAGAGCAACAGGGATGATGTCATCCATTTACCAGACCTCTCCCCTCCTTCACCTCCTTCCCCACCCAGTTCTCTTTCCCTCATTCCCTCATTAGGGACATCTCTCTCTCTCTCTTTCTCTCTCTCTCTCTCTCGTTAAATACCAGTTAAAGTGTTTGGGTTGTTGCAGAGCTGTCGCTCTATTTTCAGGGCTGCCAAACAACCTCAGTGCTTATTGGTAAAAACAACAGCACTGCAGACCAGGACATTCACAAATGGCATTAACATTGATTTTTTTTTTTTATTCAATAAAAATTAAACATAAATTTATTTATTCAAAATGCAGTAAATTTGATTCTTAACTTGCTGTAACTGTGTTTATAAATAACTGGTGATATTTTTTCTTTTTTGCTTTTTCTTCTATAAAACTATTTCCGCTAGAGAACTCTTTCCTTTCTTTCTCCATTCTCTGTCTACTCATTTGCTCTTTCCTTTTTTTTTCTCTCACTCCATCTTATTGATCTTAGAAGGCCGGTGAAAGATCAAACCTTCTGTCTGCCAGTAACCCTACACCGTTCTGTCCAGCTGGCTCTATATGGACATACAAAGACATATATGCACTGCAGCGTTACTTATTTAACACACATTTTACTTTGAAGTATAGCGTACCATTAACAAAATATTTTACCAGAATTTCCTTAAAATAAGAAGTTCATTCAGAAATAAACCAACGCTTTGGGCTAAAAATCCTATTTACACAAATAATGCCCAAGTGACTAGCTAAAGCTAGACACTAGGTATTCTCGAAAGAAATAACAATATCAATAAGTCTCACAACTTTAATTAAAATACTAGTATCAACCTGGATATCTCTATTTTAAAAAAGCAAAAAATTAAATCACTGACTTTGACTGCCTGGGTTAAAACAAAAAAGTCTTTAACACGCGGCTGTAAGCATCTGTAGTGACAAAGCA
Source organism: Sisor rabdophorus (assembly GCA_026260075.1). Lineage (NCBI taxonomy): Eukaryota > Metazoa > Chordata > Actinopteri > Siluriformes > Sisoridae > Sisor > Sisor rabdophorus. Next base: position 5,653,561 of record JAOTQW010000033.1, on the reverse strand, counting down.
AAAAAGAAAAAGATATTCAAATAGCACACATAACACTGCTATTTTAACTATTTTGACTAGATGGATGGATGGATGGATGGATGGATGGATGGATGGATGGATGGATGGAT
>JAOTQW010000033.1:5613923-5624693 GCA_026260075.1 Sisor rabdophorus | reverse complement strand
GGCAAGGGGTCTTTCTGTGCGGAGTTTGCATGTTGCTTGCGTGTGTTTCCTCCGCGTTTCCTTCCACAGTCCAAAAACATGTGCATTAGTTTGATTGGTGACTCAAATTTATACTTAAATTGCCAATTAGGAGTGAACGTGAGTGTGCGCGTTTATGTGCGTGTGTCCCTGCGATGGACTGGTAACCTGTCCAGGGTGTACCCCTTTCACCCCATGTGAGCTGGGATAGGCTCCAGGAGACCCCCGTGACTCGAAGTTCAGGAATAGGCGGGTATAGAAGACGAAACAATTATCAAAGTTCTGCTTTGCGATTTATTACTAGAGAGACCTAAAAGCATCTATTCTATGTAAATACTACAATATTGCAATTTTTTTTTAATTCCCCACTTTTCTAATTGCTGATGAAAATTTTAGGCATACAATTTAGCTGCAAGAATATCTGGACTTGATCGTAGTAAAGGTATCCCCATCAAGTTGTACTTGCTTTTTGAACATTAACAGGGAGAAAAACCCTTATGGTATTAGACACTTACTAATCAGACCTACGCCACACAATACACTACATAACTCCAGACCCAACATGTCTAATAAAGCAGTAATTAAAAAGTTAAATTATGCTTTACACAGCTGATTCAAAATACCTAGTTGACATAGCTAATCTTGGTAAAAGAAAATATATTTAACCATTACAATACATTTTGCGATGATTTCCCTTTGCACACTGACAAAATATTTTTTCGCTTGTTTTTCCTGCCTAAATTTGCTTACCTCCTCAAACAGCTGCAGGCTATATGTATTGTCATCATCTCCAAAAAAGATTACAGCATCATCTGAGCCTAATCCTTTCCCGCCATCAGCAGCAGCCTTCTCTCTGAGCCAGCGCAAACCCTCGTTCCTCTGTTCAGCCCCACGAGGCTTCATCCAAAAAGGCTCCCCTTCTTGCAGTTTGCTTTGTTTAGGTGTCAGCTTGTGGAGATGAGTGTAGCTTAGAGTAGATGAAGCCAGAAAGTAGCTTACTAGCTGTGTCGGTTTGGGAGAATCCTCTACTACGATCCAGTGGAGCTGAGGTACATGCAGGAATGTGTGGAGCAATCGTGTGAGCTCTGCCTTCTGAACCAATCTAGAAGTAAAAAGTTAGCTCAATCTTTTAAAAATATTTAGTGATAATCTCAGCATAGTTTATTTGAAATTTTTCCTAAATATATACCTTGCATAGGTAGGTGTTATTACATAAATAGTAGGCAAACTGGATTGCTTAGAGTCTTTTGCCTGAAATATTTTTATTTTTTCTTGCACCTTATGTAATTCCTCTCTCAGTTGGGAGATGGTTTGATCCTTGAGAAAGTTATGATAGTTGCAGTCACAGCCCTGGCCTAGCAAAAGAAAACAACAACTGAGAATTATTTCAATTTTAATAGCACTGGTAAATTAGCTGAAGATTCAAATCTGAATAATACAGCCTGAAAATGTAAAGACTTTTGAATCACAAGCACTAACATTTCACTCCATAGAACACATATGTTTAAACTGAGAAATATTTCATACATGTACCCACTAAATAAGCTCATTTTAAAATTGAGGTCTGCTACAGAGGGTGGCGCATTGGTGTAGCGGTTAGCACGGTTGCCTAATAGTCCAAAACATGTACATTAGGTTGATTAGTTATTTTAAATTGCACATAGGAGTGAGCATGACTGTGTGTGTGGGGGGGGGGGCAGACCCCGTGACCCAAAGTTAGAAAATATGCAGGTATAGAAGTTGACAAAGGACTGAAAAAAATTTTAGCTGGTAGAGCATTTATCACAAAGTTAACTGGTATTGGGTGTGTCATTAGGTCTGTAATGTCTCTTGGAACTAAAGCTGGGCAGAAATTGCAATTGCTTTGCCAATCTCATCTACGGTGCATGTCAAAAGAGAAATCTCTCTGCATTAGGGGGAGGGCCAAAGACTTTGGTGATTTTTGGGCCTTTCAATGATACTGAATCACTCATAGGCAGGATTGTGTGACTGACATTACTAAACAAAATACCCAGAAGAACTTCAGAAACTACTGTCAGTAAACACAAAAAGCCCTGTCCTGTGGGAGAAGACTCAAGTGTCCATGTCTTTTATAGTCAGAAGAGTCCGAATGTGTTGTTCTTGTTCAAAATCACAGGCGCTGTTCCCTCTGGGCTAAAGAGGAGAGAGGGCTTTTAGTGTGTCATCAGCGTTTAGTTGATAGTATGGGGGTGCATAAGTGCATAGGTTATAGGCAGCAGTATGAAAAGCATCATGAATACCAAAATATATACAAAGCTTTTAGAGCAACATATGCTCCTCCTCAAACAACGTCTATTTTAGAGAAGGTTTTATTTTGACAGAGCAACACAAAACCACATACTGCAAATATCACAACAGCATTTATAGTAGACGAGTTCAGGTGCTGAATTAACCTGCCTGCAGGTTATCATCAAAAATATGTCAAAAACAACCTTAAACTCTTCAGCAGCTGGAAACCTGCGTTAAGCAGGAATGGTAGCACATTCCAACACCAAAACTCCAGAAACTCATAACCTTGATGAGGTCAATGACCAGAAGTCTTCAAAGCCCCCCCCCAAAAAAGGAGAGATGCTACATCATATTGACCCTGTCCTAACTATTTTAAGACCTGCAGCAGGCATCCCATTTGAAAGGAGCTTTTTGAATGGATAAAATTGTACAATATTGGTTCATGTAATTTAAAAGTCTTACAGTTTTCAACTTTTCAGAAATTTGGCTTGCATTTTATGAGAAGTCTTACCTAACTGCATGAGGGTATAAATGAGGCCCAGTAGGGAAACCATGAAATAGACCAGGAACACAGTTTTTAATTTAAGCTTCATTTTCAGAAATGCAGAGAAGTAATGTGAAAAAACTGAAGAGAGGCTGTTGTAAACATATTTAACCTGGGACAGCTTTCTGACAGCAGACTAAGAAAACAAAGAACAAAACATCTGAAAATACATAGCTAGCACATCAATTCAACTGTCATGTCCTAATAACATTATACGAATAGCCTTGATTTATCAAATATCGATACAGCACAGTGCAATGCTTTCTTTGCATATCAGGGGGTTACAGTTGGGGTCAGAGTGCAGTGTCAGCTATGATACAGCGCCCCTGGAGCAGGAAGAGTTAGGGTTCTTGCTCAAGAACCCAACTGTGGCGGGCTATTGTGGGGCTTGAATCCAGGTTTTCCTGTACTTCTGATCAACAGCTTAGGCAGGCAGTGGTGGGATTTGAGCCCAGTTCCTCCTAGTATTCATATCAACAACTAAGTGCCACCACCGCCGCAAGTATATAAAATGCAAAAGAGATCACAACAGGCAACAAAATCCAGATATGAACCAAATACCCCGTTTCCATCATGCTGCATGAAACGGGAAATTTTGTTCAAGTCGTAATTATAACCTTTGAATCGCACTTATAAGCTTACGGTTCAGCAACGTTCAGAACACACAGATACATTATGAAGTTGACATCGGTTCACAACCACATATCAGTCACAGACTGCTTAAATTGAGTTATAAAGAGATTACTGTAGCATTAAATGACTGGAAAAAAATAATTAGAGCCATTCAGATTAGAATATTGGAAAAATATAAGTCATTCTGTAAAACAGGACTGCGGTTACAAACCTTACCGCCGACGCATTCGTAAGATCACTTATTTCAGGACAACGTTTCACTGTAGTAACTCCATAGCAAACAGATCCAGCAGTTTCCGCCGCAGTGCAACATTTTTGTGTAGTCCCGTAAACCAGACCCGACCCAGTGTAGTTCCGCTTCCCTTTCGTCAGCAGACTCATTTATAACAAGCCTATCCCTAAATTAACTATAACAGTTATATCTTATAATAAGATGGATAGAGTGGTTGAAAGAGGAATGAATAAATATCTTACTACTATGTCTATGTCTTATTAGGTCTTGTTCGAAAGCACAATTGAAATCTTATACGTTTGGTTAGCAAAGTCAATTTGATTTCTTTTCAGTTAGTAAAACAATTATGTAAAGGTGTAACACTAATTCTATTGTTTCAACAAATGTGGGGTTTTGTGGTCTATCCCAGCACACAAAGGGCAGGGATACACCCTGGACAGGTTGCCAGTACATAGCAGGCCCACACATAGACGAACAACCACACACATACAATTAACTATTTGGGATTTAGGGAATTAAGGGCAATTAAGGAATCACCAATCCACCTAATGTACATGTTTTTGGACTGTGGGAAGAAACCGAAGACATCCCAGCTTCTCACATTCCAACAGGATATGTGGCATTAGGAAAGGCCAGAAATGGTCCAACGTGAAATGAAGGTCATAGCACAGGCATGTGTCTCACATACAAAGTGTGAGAGAAAAAGAAAAGGAGAAAAGAAAAAGCAGAACAGTAAGTATTGTCAATCTATGCAGAATCTTACTGGGAGCCAACTCAGTGTGGATAAATAGGTGCGATACGTTCATATCTTCTAGTTCTAGTCAAGACTTTGCCGCTGCATTCTAGACTAACTGCAGCTTGTTTATACACTTAGATAAACATCCAGACAGCAGAGCGTTACAATAGTCCAGTCTGGATGTGATGAAAGAATGAGCTTTTTTCGGGGTCATTAAGTGACAATGTCTTATTTTGGCAATGTTTTAAAGATGAAAGAATGCTACCTTGGTAAGATTATCTGCATAATAAATATACACACACAAGCAGAGCATAATAATAAGAGGGAAAAAAAATCCAAAAATTGAGTCAAACCAGTTTATTTGTTGCATACAAATAAAAACACCAAAAGCTGAAACAACTTCCCTTTTTGCATTAACAACAAAGCATAAGACAAAAATACTCATTTATTAAACATTTCCACTTTTTAATTGTTCCACTGTTTTCCCCCCAAAAGACAAAAGGCAAATAAAAAAAATGCAGATTATATACATTAAAAAACAACGCGTGTGTTGAGATGCTAAAAGAGGCTGTGATACAAAAAACAAAAAAGCACTTCTACACCAAGGTTGTGATTGCAATAAACATCAGCCCCTTCGATCAGAACGGGATAGCCGTTATAAAATATTTTATATAGGTTTTACTTCGTTGAATGACCTGAGACTGACCAGTTTGAATGATTATAAAGAATACAAAGCAATTCTCATTGTATTCAATTAAAGAAATACAACACTTAGGTAAACCCCTTTGCATTTTGTTAAAATGCATGTACAAGTACCCTGACGGAGCAATAACGGAAAAAAATGGCAGTAACAGCTAGTGTGCCATGCCCTTAAACTCACTGCAATGATCAGCAGCTTGGAAGAGAGGGAATTGTAGGCTGAAGTCCTGCCATGATGTTATGTCATGATTATCATCATAGGCTATGTAGATGATCCTCTCACCATGCTGGTTCCTGAGGTGAGAGGAAACATTCACTACACCGAGCGGTCACATCAGCTTTACTGCCATCTCTGTTGTTTAAAGATTCATAAAAATGAATCAAGGAAATATACAGTTTTGAGACATGAACAGCTATCAAGTTAAAAATATTAAGCAACAAAAGGACAATCAAAGATGAAAGAATCTAATCTAATGCCTAGTTCAGTCACCACTTCACAGCTTTAAAATCAATCGTCTTTACAGTCGATTTAAGAGCACATAATTAGCATGTACCTCAAACAGGGCTTCCTAGTATGGAACTATGAAACCCACACATTAACTTTATAAAGAAGTCTGTGGGTTTATAAAAAAAAAGCCAAGAGAGGTAGAAAAACATGGGGGGGGGGGGGAGAAACACCAAACGGTCTTGCACGAACTCGGAGACGAAAACTTTGATAATGTTTAATCGCAAACCTTTTTTTTTTAAACTCTCACTCATCATGACCAGTCTGGGGGTGTACAAGTCAAAATCCTTGTGTGCATCAAATTTGTAGCAGATAAACACCCTTTACACTTTTCTTACAAACTTCCGTCACCTACTTTACACGCATCATTACACATGCCTAAACATTCAAGAAATAAGCTATTCAAACCATATTTCACATTATTTATCCTGATCCGTTTATACAAATCCTTTATGAACTGTGCTCTACAGCAAGATCTCTCAACTGATACTAAAAGCTGCAAGTATTGACAACGCTCTAACTGGCTTTTGTTTATTTTTCTTTTTAAGCTACACTGCGTGACTGAACTAGGCTTAACAGGATGAAATTGGTGGGGTGAGAGGGAGGTAAAGTTGAACAAACGTAGAGATGAGGAGTGTTTGTGTAAAAGAGCAGCAGGACCAGCACCTAATGACAACAGCCTCCACAGTGGCTGCCAGCATGTGCGTGACCTGACACTTCGCCGTATTTTGTCCGTCGGCTTAAAATCTCGTACGAGTACTCATCTCCGCAGCAACCAGACATGCTGGGCGAGGTTTCGTCAATCTCAAATCTGTGATATAAAAAAAAGCCACTATCGTATTAAGTCATACTAAAATTTTGCAATGCTTCTTTACAATAAAAAAGGTATTTATTTCACGGCATGCTTATTTATTAACTTAAAGTTCAGAGAACTGCGAGTTAATCGATTCAAATGAACAGATGATCAAACTGAAAATCACAAACCACTATCTAAGCAAAAAAAAGCTTCAACTTACTGTAAGGCCTCCCGAAAAAACTGGTAGGCTCCATGGTTGTGTTTGAAAACAGTCAACATGACCTTTTTCATCTGTGTACTAAAATAAACAGAGAGCAACACAGGAAGTCATAAAACAGTCATAGCAGTAGGAAAAGTCTATTAAAACAGAAGCAGAATGAGGAATGTTAAATATACAGAAAGCAGACAACATATTTCAAGTCATGCAGGCATCATTTTTATTCTTAAATAGATCAGTTTACTGAGTATTTACATAATGGAAAACTGATGCAAAAGGTCAACTATTAGCAGACTCATTAGCGGCATCTAATATTAGGACCATAGGACTTTACCAAAATGTAAACAGAGACCAACAGTATCTGTTGTTGAAAAGTTCTCAATTGTGTAATACTAAAACTGTGCTTCAATTGGAAATTTTTACCTGTTGGCAATTAGCTGCAAAATCTGAACAAGAAACTTTCCCAGACCTTTCCTTCTGACCTTACTCTCCAACTGAAGTTCATAACTGAGGAGGAAAGGGGATGTTTATACTATAAGTAGCAGGTAAGTAAATAGTTAAGGTAAGTAATTAATTACAACTACATATACCCATACAAAACAGAGCTTACCAGTATAACACCTCGTCACCACATTCAACATCAAATCGAAAATGAGAAAAGGCAACAGGAGCCGATTCGGCATCACGGGCCAAGAGATACCAAGCTCTCTCATCCTTCATCTCTTCCCGTTTTTCTCGCTCCTTCCATCCCCACTCGCTCTGCTCATATCTAGGACAAAGAAACACAAACAAAAATCTGCTTTAAATACACTACAAGCTATTATATGCCTACACAGTGACTGTTGGAATAGAAATTATAAACATCATCACAGTATCCTACTGCTGGTCACAGATTTGAGAACACTACTTCAGAAAACCTATATCTGCGATATTAATACCTACAGTGTCTGTACGTTGGCTCTGGTCAGCTCATAGGCCCACTCCACAGTGATTGGTGACAGTGCAGTAACCCGCTTACACTCAATCTCCAGATTTAACCTGCCATAAAAACATTCAGAATTCATACACTTATCAGAGACCCAGGACTTTTGCTTTAGACAGTCTGGATACTGGCAAAGCGCCTTAACAACCAGCCTGTGTGGTCACCTGTTTCAGTGCCAACCATTATGTAAATATGTGGGAGTTTGGCTTTGTGCAGAATAAAAATAACAGTAATGTGAAAAACACAACAACAACACTACACAAAAATTTTAAAAAAGCATCAGACTCATTTCTCATAATTGTAGAGAGCTATTTTAAAATAATTTCAGTAAAGCATTAAAGAAAGGCTAAAAGTTTTTGGAGGGTTGAATCTCTTTTGGTCTCCGTAAAAATAATCACACAGTCATTACAATACTAGGGTCTGGACAACAGAACACATTCTCCAACTCCTCACTGTGCTATTTTCATAAACAACCAATAGTGCAATAAATGTTGCACTAAAAAGCACAGTTGCCTATTTGACATTTTACACCAATAGTAGTTAAGGTGTTGGACAGCTAACTAGAAGATTGTTGTTTAGTTTCCCCAGCACCACCAAGTAACAAATGGCCCCCAATTAATCGATTGTATAGATGAAATATATACAGGTTGGTCTGGAAAAAGTGTAACTATAAATTTAACTTAATGTAAAGGGCAATAAACGGTGATAAATCAAGGGCTCAGGCACATAATTTCCTCAATCTACCCTTGAAAATAAAGAAATTTAAATAGGTAGAGTAATTTTAATTGATATGCCATACCTTCATTATATGAGGATATGGTTTATTTATAACCGATAAGTATTTATAATAGCTGTGATAAAAGCACCATTTTGCAATATAGCAGGCATCTTTTCAGTCCTTGGTATTTTTTTAGCATTGCTTTATTTTCAGAGAGCAGCTTGAGAGAAATCCAGATGTATAGTTATATTTAGATCTATAATGAGCTGGCCAGGGATAACAACAGCAAAGAAAAACTCTCCAAGATGACATCAAAAACAAAATGACGAATTTTTTTGAGAAGTGTCTAGAAATATACTTAATGATTTTCTACATTACTGCCAAGTCGTAAAGTCCTTTTACAAGTAATTAATTTATTGCAATTAGAAAAAAATAAACCATTTGTTTGATTTTAAGTCTGCAGGCTTGTTTTGCAGGCTAAGATCTACCAATCAAAAAGTAACAACACGTACCCATTTCGGTCATACTTCTTGAACACTGGAAAAGTCGACAGAGGGTCTTCAAGCTGCAAAAAGAAAATATGATAACCAAACCAAAAAAATTATTTAATCTATTAAAGACAACCGAACAGTTTGAATTTCAGGAGGTCCAGAAACTGTTATACCTTATTGGCTGCCACCACTTTAGCACACACAGCATCCATAGCTGCCCTTTCTTCAAGCCTCCTCTGCTTCTTCTCCTTTGCTCGGTTTGATTTCCTCTGCAGGAGGGGAAAGGAAAAAAGACGCAAAGGCAGATAGTTAAAATCGCGTCATCAATTTGTTTAACAGAGGTCCTACCTTTACTCAGACATATGTTTTATTAGATCAAACTCAGTCCTGGAGAGTCAGTAACCTGCAAAGTTAACTTGCCTCGACACACTTACCTGCAAGTTTCAAGACTATCTAGTGGGACCCTGATAAGTTGGTTTAGGTGTCTTTGATTAGGGTTGAAGCTAAACTCTGCAGGACATTGACGCTCCACAACTGAGAGTGCCCACCCCTGCGTTAGATAGATGTAATTTCCAGCACACCAGACACTGATCGAAAGACACCCTGACTTTCTGGCTTTTACTTAACCAGGGTAGGTGCGTTAGGCCAGCTAAATATAAAACCTCTGAAGTACCGCTGCTCAACGCTATTCAGAAATGAGAGCTACACAGCCTTTCAACAAAGCACTAAAGTTTAAAATAATTCAGGTTTTTATGAATCATGTTTACTTGAACACACAAACTGTTTGTTATGTACAGCATGATAATTATGAATGCACAATATAAAAGTTTGTGCTTTAAAACTACACTCAGCATAGGGTGTTAAAGTAAATTAACGTATTTGTCTATCGTGTGTAATAAATTATGTTACATTGCTTTAAAAAAAAGAATTGATAAAAAACAGCCTAAAAATTTAAGAACTATAAATCTCTTTTTTTTAATATAAATGTTACATAATGTTTACATATAAGGCTTCACAGTCAGTAATAAAAAAATGGTATAAACTGTCCCAGATGTGTTGTGTCACTACAGTTTACTACATTCCCTTCCTATAACTTTCTGAAGTGTGTATATATGCACATTTTTTGGGGGGGTGGGGGGGTATATGTTATTTAGGGACAAAGTGTCAAGGCGACAAGCTTGTTACCCACCAAAAGCTCTCTGATTCAGTTCATCCTTAAGATGGAGATAAAGCTGGGAAATATATCTAGCAGGAAAAATTATGACATTTAACACTCCATATTGACTTTGGGCAAGGGAGACAGCTCAGCCATGAAGGTAATGAGAGTACTTTTTTTTACATAAACATACTCACATTTACAGCATTTGGCAGATGCCCAATCTAAAAATAAAGAAATATATTTACATTTACAGCATTCGGCAGATGAATCTAGATTGTTTTTTTTTATACAGCTGAGCAATTGGAGGTTACGGGCCTTGCTAAGGGACCCACAGTGATGGCCTGTTGATGCTGGGAATTGAACCCTGCTCTTTCTGATATTAGCCCAACACCTTAACCACTGTGCCACCACTTCCCAACCACCACTTCACGAGGGAAAGAAAGACCGCAGATGTAAAAAAACCCAGTGTGGGTCTACTTTAAATCCACAACTTTAATACAGGTTATGCTGATGTAAAAAAACATGTAACCATTGAAGATCTGGATATTTGGTTATTTTCTTTTTAATATAATGCTGTAAATAAACGAGATGTGATGTGTGATGCACTTTAAACAGAAAGTCCATAAACAAACAATAATAATACATTAAAGGTAGCCAAACATCACTATTCCTGCTTTGTTGGCTATTGAGTAGGATATGCTGGGATCCTCCTTACCTGCTTCACTCGTGCAGAAACCAAACCTATTAAAAGATTTAGGAAATGTAATACTTTTATGAAATTTGGTATTCC
>JAOTQW010000033.1:5595466-5605787 GCA_026260075.1 Sisor rabdophorus | reverse complement strand
TGCTGGGAATTGAACCCCGGTCTTTCTGGTAACAGTCCAACACCTTAACCACTAGCCTCACCCCTCACTTATTTTTAATAAGATATTGCAGTGTGTTTAGCAATTTATCATGATTGTGAAATTGTGACTCATGCATCATATGTGTTGGAGAAAAAAAAACTGAATCTATTTGCAAAATTGATGCTTTTTTGTTCTTTTTTTTAGTCTTTGGGCATGCTACTCTGGCACAAGCATGATGTAGAGAAGTCCTTGGCTGACCTGGCCAATTTTACACCCTTTCCTGATGAGTGGACCGTAGAGGACAAGGTGCTGTTCGAGCAGGCATTTAGCTTCCATGGCAAGAGTTTCCACCGCATTCAACAGATGGTAAGTGAGCAGATGCAAGAGGACAGGGGAGAAAGTGGATGTAAAAGAGTGAGGATAGTAAGAAGTAAAAATTTAATGTATTATTAGGTCCTTACCAAGCCCTAGCAGTAGGGGGTTATGAATTAGAAAGCAGGGGTTCCTACCACAACACAGCTAAACTCGTTACAGCTAAAGTCGTTGGGCCCACTGTTAACCCTGTGACGTCACTGACCCTGCGCTCTAACTTCCTAACAAGTTGGAATATGTGGGGAAAAAAACTGCACTGCACTGTAACCTATATGTAACAAAGGTTTCCTAAGTCTTGATGCAATGCTAATATTTTCTTAGCTGCCAGATAAGTTGATCTCCAGTCTGGTGAAGTACTACTATTCATGGAAGAAGACTCGGACCCGGACCAGCGTCATGGACCGGCAGGCTCGCAAACTCATTAGCAAGAGGGAGAAAGATGACAGGTAAGAGGTGGAAGCAACCCCTGAAAGTAAGCCAAAGAAGGCAGTGTTTTAAGTATTTTTTTAACTGTGCAATGTCTCTGTTAGTAACGATGAGATAGAAGAGGGGGACCCAGGAAGTGACAGTGATTTCGAGATCGACACAAAGAAAGAAGTAAGACCTAAACAAACCAAACCTAAAACAAACACCACAGTTTAGTTATGGTAATGTGCCGCATGTGTGTGTAAGAATGTTGTGTAACCCTTTTTTAACCAAATATGACATTATAGGAAGGTAGCAGATATGAATGTGTATATTAATTCAAATGTGAAGTTCATTTAACTATAAGCGGCAGCGCAGTAGCATAGTGGTTAGCGCTGTCGCCTCACAGCAAGGTGGTCCCAGGTTCGATTCCCAGGCAAGGGATCTTTCTGTAGAGAGTTTGCATATTCTCTCTGTACTTGCATGGGTTTATTCCTGGTTCTCTGGTTTCCTTCCAGAGTCTAAAAATATGTCTATTTAGTTTAATTAGTGATTCTAAATTGCCCAAAGGCGAATGAATGAATGAATGAATAAACAAGCTATAATCTAGCTAACTAATGAATTGTGTATGTTAAGCATGGAGACAAAAAAGAAATCTCTTTTTCTAAAGACAATGATTGGCCAATTTTACACATGAACAGGATTTCTCATAGTTTAGGTTTACTTATGATGTCGCATCCTACAGTCAATGTATGTTTCCTAAATGTATCATACCACCAGTTCTCTCACACATTTTTATACTTTTTCTTTTTGTGGCTGCTGGATAATGTAGATGTCATTAAGAAATGATCCCTTTTGGCCGGCGCCGTGGTGTACTGGGTGTACTTCTCCGGTACCCGCACTCGCAGAGGCGCTTCGGCAACCCGGGTTTGATTCCGGCTCAGGTCCTTTCCAGTCCCGCCCCTCTCTCTATCTACGCCCCACCCGTTTCATCTCTGTCTGTCCTATAAATAAAAGCAAAAATGGCCAAAAAAATATCATTAAAAAAATCTCTTTTTAATAATAAATATTTGAAAATGTGTTCTTATTTAGCCCAAGCTGAGCTCTAGTGCCGGAGGAGGCAGTGAAAGGAGCTCTGGGAGGTCTGGCCCCATACGTAAAGAGAGCCAGGGGGCTCAGTACAGGCACCATCCACTAAGGTCACGCCGCAGGCCACCAAAGGGCATGCATCTGGATCAGGAGGACATTGTCGCTGTGTCAGCTTCCACCGAGTCAGGAACAGTCTCCAACCGCCAGCTCGACACACAGCTAGTATCTCTAAAGAGACAGGTGCGATCACGCAGGCACACACACACCCAAACATTCAGCAATTTAGGAATTAATACAAAGTAGAATAAATCCAAAGATAAACATTACTAATTCTCACGCAGGTTCAAAGTATTAAGCAAGCAAACAGTGTCTTGAAACGAAGTTTGGCAGATGGGATTGAAGCCATAAGACCTGCTGAGGTGCAGTCAAATATTTTATGTACACTGATGAGCTTTTTCGATATTTTTATTAGCAGATGTTTTTTTTTCTTCCTATGGACATTTAATAGGCTTTCTGTTAACGTAACCACCGACTATGTAAATATTAAAACCAAAATAATAGTATTCTAAGTAGGATTGTTCAATTTAATTAAGAAAATAAAAGCATTCGTGAATTTTTGTTAGAGTAAATGTTTTTTTTTTAAACATTTTAACTACTTTATTAAAACTTTTCATGCTACTAGATAAGCCAAGATGTTTTTAAATTGTAGACAGAAGTCTTATTGTGTTTAAGGGGCACATGCTTATCATTTATGTACTTTTTCAGTCCTCTCTTAAAATTAACTCCCGTTGGACCACAGAGGAGCAGCTCCTAGCTGTCCAGGGTAAGTCCAGATCATCACTTCCCCTGTTACTGTTGGGATTTTTCTTTTGCAGCAGCACACATTTCCTCTGTTGATCTGACTCAATACAGCATGCATGCAGCATTAGCAATAAATAATTTTTTAAAGCTGATGTTTAAAACTTCTTGGTGTGTTTGCCTTGTGTAGCTATTCGAAGATATGGGAAAGACTTTGCTGCAATTGCTGACGTTATTGGGAACAAGACGGCGGGTCAGGTGAGCTCATTCTTTGTCAGCTACCGCCGCCGCTTCAATCTGGAGGAAGTACTGCGAGAATGGCAAGCAGAACAGGAAGTGCTGCAGGGAAGCAGCGAGAACATAAAGGACCTGAATGGGACAGCAGGAGTGGAGGAGGATGAGGTAAAACATCAAAATGTTTTTTTCCTCCTAAAACAAAAGTTTGGTGTAGTATTTTTGTATTCTTCATCCATGCTATTGTATTTCTGCAGACTAAGAGAGACAGTGTGTCCCCGTCAGACTCTGGCAGTCCAACACCTCCCTCTGAGACAGCCAGTAACTCCAGCCAGTCTTCTCCTCCACTTACTCAACCCCCACCTTTACTACGTCCCACTCCTCCTAGTGCACCTCCAAGCCTGTTGCGTCAACCCCCTCCTCTGCAAACGCGCCCCCTCCAGACCAGAACCCCACACAACCACCCCCCACCTCCACTTATCCGCCCTGCAGTGGCCTCATCCCACCACCAGAGTGGCTTGAGAAATTCTATCGGTTCCTCTGCAGCTTCCAGCGCACAACTGCCTCCTTCGCTGATGGGGCTTAAAGTGGAGTCCCCACATTCGCACTGATTTTCTTTCTCTCTCACACACAAACACACACATGATCTCAAGCCAGTCCGTGTGTGCGATTAGGATGGTAATAGCAATGTCTCTTAAAGTGTTCATAATGATGGGGTTAACAGGAACTGTTCATGTGGGATTGGATATACACACATTACTGCACAGAAGATGAGTCAGGGACAGAGAAGGAACATAGTGTTAGACAGGTGAGTCAATCATCCCATCAAACTCCATCTCTTCTTGTCGCTTATTCAATACAGAAAAAAAACAACCTCAAAGCAGACTCACCATATACACATACACGCAGCAGGCCTCGGCTTTAATGATATACCTCAGAAAAGGCCACAGAACCTACAAACACATTTACTAATTACGTCAATGACCGAAAACAGTGTTAGTATCTGAACCAAAATGTCTGTGTTGGGGAGAAAGAACCTTTTAGATATTAGACACTAGACTGTAATAAAATGCCTTTACAACTGAATTCCAGGTTTTCCCATCTCCATGGCAACAGCAGAACATTTCCAACCATCTTACACAGACAACAATTCGGATGGAGTGTAATTTGGGTACCGTTGTTTCATTTCAGTCAAGGAGCCATGATTTGCTAGAAGCGTGTATAATGAAGTTTTTAATTTTTATTCCTAGTGAAAGATTAGGTGTTGGACTGATGTAGAAGTAGTAAATATTAAAGCACTAAATGATCCAAAATACTTGACTTTTTTTTCCTTGCACAAACAGTAAAGTTGTGGTTGCGCACACAAAATGTGCAAGATGATTCAACACTACATTTTATAGCTTGCGCCAGTGGAGTTTTTCCATTTCAACCAAATTTTTGTATGTGAGAATGTTTACAGACAAACATGAATATGGTTGGTTTTTTTTTAAAATGTAGAATAAAGTGGAACAACCTCACTCTGCATTCAGTAATGTTTGTGTTAGGAGATAATTACTCACACGTTTATAGAGTTTCATCATTCATTTATTACTATCGTTGATCATAATCATCTCTGTGCACCGGATGAACATCTGGCGTTCTCTCTATCCCTGACATACATCAGCTTTAACGAAGAAAAATATTAAAATTACAGCAATGAAAAATATGAAATAAAAATTAACCCTGAAGAAATTTTATATTAAAATATAACCGACAATTGGATCCCCCAGCCCCTTAGACAATAATTGTTGATAGACCTGTAAATGACATTTAAAAATAATTTTTTGCAAAAAAAAAGAATATAAAACACAGAGGCACACAATTGTCCCACAAATGACTCAGACTTGGAAGAGACTCCCATTGCTCCCCCTATTGGTTCAGTAATGACAAAGTGTGTATCCATGCATGCAAAACATGTAGAAAAGACAAGATGAGACTTGCCTTTCTCAAACACCTTTGCCTTTCTCAGCTGGCTCTACTAATGCCTGAGCAAAAAAAAAAATCCAACCGATAACAACCCACTTAAAGCAAATTGTAGTCTGACTCTCGGTTCCTGATGTGCAGCTGTCTGTGGGGTTGCTGCTACTTAATACAATCACTGCATGAAGATCAAGACAAAAAAAACACCCACAGCAACCTTTTGGTTATACACAATTCACTCCCGTTTAGACTAATGCACATGACAGAAGGGTTCGAGCATGAAAAGGGTAATGCTGGAAGTGATGTCGGGGCTCATTTAATTTGCAACCAAACCGCTGCAGCTTTCAGGCATCTGGGATCTAAAAGGCAAGTGCTCAAAAGATGTAGCCCAAACAGGTCATAAATTGTTAGTCTACTAGTGACCACGCTGCCGACAAACAATATAGTCCTCAGACTCTGGTGTCTTTTCCAGGAAAAGATTAGTCCAAGAAGACTTGCTGAAGTTTGCTTGTTTGGGTTTGGTTGAGCAACACAGTATTTTGAATTGCAAGGAAATTTAAAATAACATTCTGATGCATAATTCACTGGGTTTACAACATTAAAATACAGTTAATTTTTTTTTTTAGAAAAATGGGGAATAAAAAATGAAAATACAACTATTCCAGTGCAACAAAACACAAGCAAGAACTAAATTACCCTAACACAATCCTTTAAGTGGTATTTAAGTGGTGGCTCTCTCTTTTAAGTGATGATAGAGTGTAATTCCGTTGACACAAGAAAAAATAGAAACCTGTGCAGGTATGTCCAGATGACCAAAGTAAGAGAGCGACAAGTTAAAGACTAGAAGTTCACAAAACTCCGGAGAGATATTCTCATAGTGGACTGTTTCTTTTCTCTCATCTTTTTGTCTGGACTGGAAAATGAGAGTAAAAAGGCAAATGTTTCTGAAACCAGCAAAATCAAAATCATACAGCACTTTTTTGATCTAATATCCCACATTGTGTATCAGAGTGTAGCATCTGTACAGCTTATTTCAACAAAACTGTCCGTTTAGTATCTGGCCACTGTTTTCTGCAGTGAATGCCCACCTTCCTATTCACCCCTAAAATCACAGACTCTACACATTACTGCCCTATTTTTTAATTGTTTATAGTTTCAGCTCATTTGCTATTTTGGAAGCAATGTTCTTAAAGGCGATGGAGGTACCGGAAATCCTTTTAAAGCGCACCCCGTTAAGGGACAGACGGGGTAGTTTGCACACTTCCATCTCCCATTGGACAAAGTCATCACGGGAGGGGTTACCAGCCATGCAGAATAGCATATAGCGCTCACGCACTTCATATTCACAGCTGTTAGCGTCCAGAACTTTACGGATCTCCTTCATCATCTCGCTGGGCTCCATGGACGACGTGGTTTTCATGCTCCAGGTAAAGCGCAGGGAACGAGGCTTGGTGTTGTCTTTGGCAGACGGAGGAGGAGTTCCACCCCTTGGAGACGAGGTGGAGAGAGTGTCCTTGTTTTCATCCCCACCACCTGAGCCAAGTGTCCCAACTCCTCCGGCGGTTTTCTCGGCTTTGTCGGCGCTGCTCAGCATTGATCTTGAGACAGAGATAAGGAGAAAAAAGAAAATAGAAAGGAAGAGACAGAAGTTGGAAAATTATCCAGAAATGTATAGAAAACAGCATATTAAAATATAAAGGAAAAAAGGGGGATCATTAAACTGATTGACAAAGAGAATGAAGCAATAAACAAGGACTGAGAAACAACAGTAAACAAGACAAAGCAGCCAAGAGAAAGAGAAAGTACTGCTGTCTATAGGTTATCATTTTCCCCATATTTAACACGCCCACATAATCAGTGAATCTTCACTGTCTATATCGACTTAAGCTTTAAAAAGCCTTAGGTTTATCATATCTCCCCCTCTCTTGATTTCCAATTTTTTTTATAAGCTTAGGCAACTTTTTCAAATGTCAGCCAAGTTCTAATATCAAAAAAGGTGTGAGAGGGAAGACATAAATCGCAAGGCTTTAAAACACAAAGGCTCTGTAATCACATACTTCCATACTATATAGTAGGTGAAACTGAGTATGTGAGGCGAGTGGTGTCTTTGTATGCAAAATACAGCATGTGAAAAAGTCCCAATTCCCACCCGAAATTTTAAAGTAAACATACAATGCACAACAACACTATCTTGTGCGTGTAAAAACAGGATTTAAGAGAAAGAAACCTGCACTATTTAAGCAGAACAGAAAATAGAAAAACAATTTATAAGAATAGAGTTAATCACAAAATAATGAAAATTAATGACAGAACAAACACACACACATTCTCTCACCCCCCACCACACAGAAATCAATCCTTATTGGTTGCAAAGAATACTATAAGCCAATTAACTTACCCGTTTTTAGTCAATTATGAGTCTAAACATTGACTTAACCATTGATTGAATCTGATTACACAATAATTAGACCAAGTCTTGCATTTTTTTTTTTTTTTCTCACCTGCTGCCCTCGTCACGACTCTCTCCCTCATACGGACTCCTCGAAAGAAATCGTAACAAGATTAGTTTTTGTACCGGTAAACTGCCACCAAGTAAGTGTTAAGGACACCCAGGTAAGCAAACCCCATTCCATTATGCAAAGCTCTACTTTAAACAGGTTTAACAAGTCAAAAGCAAAGGGTCTAGAATTTAACACAATGTGTAAGGTCAGAGCCGCTGGTGCTCTGCAGCAGTGGGGACTGAATGAGCAGATAGGTTGGAACGGTTTTGAACGAAACCATGAAAAATCACCCATTAGCCAGGACTCCCTTAATGTCTACAATGAGCCCATCACCACATCCCCTACAACCTTCCAACAATGACCCTATAGCTGTTACAGGCTGTGTTAACACACACACACACACCCAAACACACCAACAGAAAACAGATACACAATGTCAGACATTTTTTTATAAAGGGTTTCCATTATAACACTTAAATGTTTAGAAAGAGACATGGATGGATAACGAAACCCAAAAAAATGTTAATGTAAACACAGACAAACAGCAAAATTAGTAAGGGATTAAATGCACAACAGAGACATAAAGCTGTTTATCAAAACACAAAGCCACATATGCAACTGAAAGAGCAGAAATTAAAGGACAAAATAACCTGAAAAGAAAGTTTTTTTATTAAATGATAAAGATTACAACATCGTCACTGACCAACAGAGGGCGCATTCATTGGGTATGTATTGCATGACAGAGCCCTCTTGTGGTCAAAAGACCACATTCTTAATAACAACAAATCACACTAAGATACACAAAACATGACTATAAGCAGAGTGTATAGTTAGAGCATATAAACCGAGATTCTGTACTAGATTAGGTTATTGCTGTAACAGGAGTGAATGGAGAGTTATATACTGATATACCTGGTGAACTCTCACATTAAATGGGGCAGACGGAGTAGTGAAGAGGAAGGTATGAGAGAAAGACTGAGACAGATTAACTTTATTAAAAGCAGGCCAAAGCCAGACAGTTAGGATCAGCATCAGATGCTCTACCATCATCATCATCATGTGAAAAATGATTCAGAGAGAGATTTTCCTGAAAGAATGAAGTCATATAATTCCCTTCATCACTCCTTTCAATCCTAAACATCCCCCTTTTTAGACTTCAAAAATCATCCTACTTGGATCCTACATGGTGAGATACAGAGGTAAAGAAAACTATTTCAAACAAAGTGGTGGCTCAGTTATTAAGATTAGACTGCTCCCGGAGCAAGTTTCTGCTCAAATTGATAAAATAAAGCGATAAATCTAAGTCACTTCGAATTACCCAAAGCTTTACTCCTATATAAGAATTTTACAACCAGGTTCATAATTGTGTACTAATATTTTCAAGTCTAGTATCAAAACATGTTTAAATTAACTTTATGAATGGTAGAATAAATTAACAATGAATTAAAACCCTCAGTGTGTCAAATTACTTTCTCCTCTGTTCCTGTAGGTGATGCTTACACATACGAACATAAAAAGGATGCGCCTCTGCTATAATATTTGATCAATTTACTTTTTGTTTTCCTTTTTTTTAATATACTGCAATATTCTTTGTATTGCAATATGCCGTGATCTACTGTATCGTAATATTTATCGTATCGTAAGGCCTACACAAAGCTTTTCTGAACTTTCTTCAAGTTAATTGCTATGACAGGTCTAATTTAACCTGTGGGAAACATTTAAGAAATTATAATGTTGGACTACACAGCAGCATTAACACATGGATACAGTCATTATTTACACTGATGGAGACAAAAAAGGGGATAAGGTGAAAAAAGAGAGGATAGGGAACAATATAAAAAGATGTTATTTATTTGGGACATTAGGAATGACGATAGTGAGCTTTTGGGTGGATGTGAATTTGTTAGTATAGATTTTGATCAAACATGACAAATCGACCAAACATTGATAAAGAGTCAACGATAAAACAGCAGAAGGATAAATAGTATAAGAAGAAATTTAAATTTAAATTTAAGCTACATTTAAGAACACCAAAACTGAGAAAGGGGGAATAAAAAAATAATAATAACAAAAAAAGAGATTGCAGAGGGGTTTATCATTGTGTGTTTCCTACCTTCTGGGAAACCTGAGTGATAGATTTCTACAAAAAATAAAATTAACAAAAAGGAAAAAAGAAAAGTATGCATGTAAATAGGAATGGCATGTACGGAGCAAAATATATATATAACTTTGGGGTGTTCCTACAAACGATGGTAATTCAAAACCAAGAGTGGCAGTTTGTTGATGATATAATTCATTCATTCATCCATCTTCTATATCTGCTTATTCTCTAACTCATGGGGTGATATGATTATTAATTACAGCGAGAGCGAAAATTAATGGTACTGAAAATGAGTACTATTTTCCTGTATAAATAAATCTTGCAATAAATAATAGTTAAACTGCATCTTTAGGTGGATCAAACAAAAGCATAGCAAATGACAAATCAAGTCAAGTGAAAAATTACAGATGTTTTAAGGAGACAAAGTGGGATTAGGTTAAAAAAAAGATTAAGTAATTAATTAATGGATGATTAGGTATGGTATATGTTAAAGAAAAAAACTCTGGTTAAATATATCGGATATAAGGTCTGACTAATCAGCCAGTAAGATGCTGTTATACTTCTCTTGAGGATACTTGTTATAATTTTATTTATGGCATAGAACAGTAGGAGTGGCACGACACAATGCATAATAATGAAACCTAACAGTTTCTTCAATTGCGTCTGCGATGGACTGACAACCTGTCCAGGGTGTACCCCTGACTTTGTGGCTACAACAAATCCCTGTGACTCAGAGTTAGGGAATAAGCAGATGAATAAATGAATGAATTAAATTAATGTATTCTAAACTAAAAAAAGAATCATACAGGATTTACATTTACATTTACAGCATTTAGCAGACGCTCTTATCCAGAGCGACGTA
>JAOTQW010000033.1:5578382-5589592 GCA_026260075.1 Sisor rabdophorus | reverse complement strand
ATTGGGTGTTAGAACAGCGTTATTGGGTGTTAGAACAGAGACAGACTAACTATTGGTTAATTAAACAATTTTTAGAAAGTGAAACACATTCTCAACTGCATTAAGGTCTTCCTCTGATAAAAACCTTTGGTATGTCAGCGGTGTAATTATTTAAATTGGGATTGATTTAAAAATTTATCAATTAAAAAGAATTGGGATATTTCAAGGATTGTCTTGAAATATTTGTTTTTAAAACCAAACAATAAATAAATAAAAAAGATTTTCCAAAGGAAAGCTGAAGCAGTGTCAAATGAGATATTAAGAAGTTGCATAAAAGCAAAGTTGCAAGGCAGAGCTTTTCCACAGTCAATATTCTTCACAAATATACTTTGAATTAGTACACAGAAATATAAGTACAGAGCAAAGAGGCAGAACCAAACTAGAAAGCAGCTATAAAACAAAGCAGCGGAACAGACTTTCACCTGTATCCAAGTTCATTAGCAACTTTTGGAATCCACTGCATGCAACACAATGTCATTTTTGGGGGTGAAACAATTCAGGGTTCATGCTGGTGTCATTCCCTGAAGGTGGATGTAGATTGTTTAAATCCATCACAAGAGGAAATGTTGCCCGGACAGACGGAATTGTAAATTGGACATCAGCTGTTTCTTCTCTTTTTCAAGTTAGCATAATCCATATGCATTATTATTATAACCCTTTTCCTCAACTTCAATTCAATTTCTCCCTCTTTTTAACTATTTTTAAATAATTAGAAAATGTCTAATTAATCAATATAACTTAATCAATAAAGCATACATTTAACTATAAAATATAACTTTGATGTGGAGTTGTGTTCTTGCTCCATAAGTGTTTAAATTTACACTACAAGACCTTCCTGAAAGGTTTTCTTTTTTCAACCAGCAAAGTCTTGCCAGTCATCCATTCAATGTGCATTCCCCTCCCCCTTACTTTGTTTAATGCAAAAAATAAAGGCTGTTTCTCATAGTAGGTGTGGCTCAGTGTAAACTTGCCTGGCCTGTGGTGCGTGCAGGTCAGCGGGGCATGGGTGGGCTGAGGAAGACATGGACTTGTGATGGCGAGAACGTGAGGATGAGGATGATGTAAGTACGGCGCCGGCCGAGGCCGTGGAGGCGCGGGACCCGGGAGTGTTCAGGCTGATGGTGGTGAGAGCACATGCGTGCACACCAACACACACAGTCAAGGACATTCATGTGTTGAGGGAGGAAAGAGGATTTTATTAGAAGGCATAATTATCTGAGAATGGAGGGGGGTAGGGACAAGAAGAAAAGGGAGTACCAGACAGAGACAGCACCAGAGAAGACACAAAGGAAAAGCATGAGTTTGGGTACTGAGTATATACAGGGACAGCACAGAGTGGTACAAAAGAGCGCGAGAGAAAGAGATGAGTTAAGTTGAGTGCTCATGAGGTGGCAGTAAGGGAAGGAACATTTAAACACACAAACACACATATTAGTAGCACCTGTTAAGAATAAAATTATAGCATTACCTCACTAAAATGAACAAATCATACTAATAAATTTTTTCTGTCTCAAGAAAAAGTAAAGGAACAAAAAATTAGCATACGATGGCAAACTAAAGAGAAAACAACAAGGAAGATTTTAAAAAGCTTTAGCAAAAATAAATGAGTGATTTAGATTGCTGATTAAGGAAGCTATAACTAATGAAGTGCTAAACAAAAATCAACAAAAATACAGCAGAACACTAGTAATATAACATTTTAACGATGCACAAGAAAAAAAAAGTTTGGTTCTAAGCACAAGGTACTGTCACAGTACCTATAGCAAAATTATAATAAAAAGCTAAGTTATATCACCACACACATTATATTGCGTTTGCATTTAAGCATTCTAACGAGCAGTCACTCTGCTTAAGGCATAAAGCGACAGTGCTTAATGCACAAAATAAAGAAAACTAATTATTACTAATTATTTTTGTACGTCGCTCTGGATAAGAGCGTCTGCTAAATGCTGTAAATGTAAATTTTTAAATATATTAAGGCTAGAGGGGCATAAAACCCAAAAAGTTTTGGATTCCCAATTAGAAGATCTGGGTTTGATTCCTGAGACCACTAAGTACTGAACTACTGAACAGGGCCCTTTACCCAAAATGCTCAGTTGTATAGAAGAAATAAATGTAAGTCGCTCTAACTAAGGGTGTCTGCGAAATGCTGTAAATGAGTATGTTTAATTAAAGAAATAAAAAAGGAAGCACAGTTCATGTCTTAACCACAATAATTCCCATATTGGCAGTGTTAATAAGTGTGTGCACAGTTGTTTGTACCCGTCTTTGCCATTTTGGACTCCTAGCAGGGCTCTCTCAGTGAGTGGGGAGTTTCTGCTGTGGCTTGTACCCGTAGACAGGATACTGTTCTGTAAGGTCATGCAACAAATCAACATCAACAGGCTTTAGGTTTTAGTAGGCTTTATAGTTTTAGCGACACATGATTAAACAGAATTTGTTTAAATATTCTAATGTCAATAAAAATGTCATAAACTGCATAGATTTTTTAAAAAATGTAGTCAATATTTGGTAACGACAAGTGGGCAGTACATGTATAACATGCATTTCTGAAGTTTAATCACAAAAGGTAATTAATTAGAAAATAATAACTTTTGCAGTCATCATAAACAAGCAAATTATAAAAAGCAACAAATTGCCAAAATAAAAGCAAGTTGTTTTTTTTCTTCCCCCTCAAATGGACCTTAGGTGCCACAAAAAAGCCACAATAAATGGCTAACCTGAGACAAATTAAAGGCAAGTTTAATAAATATAACTTTTGGATTGTATTGCAACTCTCAGTAATACAAGTCACCATGCTTTTTGTTTCTTCTTTTTGCATACACAGACTTACAGTAGAGGGTGTGGAGCTCTTTTTGTTGTCTCCTGGGATGTTGGGACTGGGTGGCACTTTGGTCGAGCTGTTGGACCCTTTCCGCCCTGAATCTTCAGCTGTGTATTTGTTTTCTCCCTGAGACCTTTTAGAGTATGTGCCTAGAGGGACATTACAAAAAACAACCACTATTAAAAAGTGGAATAAAAGATATAGATTACTGCCATTATAAGATTTTTCTATATCTCACCTTGATCTGTGGGCCTTCGTGGTTTCTGAGTTGAAGAAACACTGCGTTGTACCTTGTGCGGTGGAGAAGCTGCATTACTGTTTGTGAGGTCACTTCCTGGTCTTGGTTTAATTAACATGTTGCCGCTTTCATCGAGCTAAGTCATTAAAATGGTATAGATTTTAGAGACATGTTAAAACATGAGAGGAAATAGTGTTGGTGTGTACCAGGAACTGAAACCTAACGAGTCACTGTACCTCAGAGTTCCTATAGTCCAGCAGCAAGTAAGTTGCCATAATATCATCATATTTTTGTTTGACAAGTGAATCCTGAATTTCCTCTTGTGCGTAGCCCATTTGCAGCATAATATCTATGTGGAATAAGATGCAGCTTACTGACCAGCTGATATACCGTTTTGTTTTCGTATAAAATTAACATTGCTATTTTTATTTAAACACGCACACACGCACGCACGCACATACACACAAAAACACCCAACTTGTTCTTTTGGGGTCCTTGTAGTCAGGCTGGGGCTCTATATAGGGTTTTAATTCCTCCTCCTCATGCCCCACATTCATCCAGCGGTCCTTCATGATCTGCTGCTTAAAAATATACCCAAGAAAAAGAGACGTGTGAATAAATGGAAGAGAGTGAGGTGTAATTATAATACAACATAATACATGTGCATTTTTTTCTGTGTTGTCCTGATAGATAGCTTAACAGTTCATTAGGTAAATTATTCTACCGTTTATAAACAATCTATGCAACTTCAAATACATAGTAAAAATTGCTGTTGTATTTAAAAATTTTTTATTTAAAACATTTGGGCACTATTGACTTTAACAGGGTTTATCTTGAACAAATGATGACTTTCCACAAAATTTAGCCAGGCATTTTTGTCACTTGCGGTTTTACTGATGTAAAGTTGTGGAAAGATCATGTTCTCTATTTATTTAGAGATAAAAATGTCTTCAGGTCGAGGAATGTATAAAATGTCCACATTGTGATTGTTATGTGTTAATCTTAATTACTGTGTATTTTAGGGTTCTTTGATTGTTTTTTTTTATAAATTGTATACATTTCTAAATTGTATAAAATGTATAAAACAGTTTTTGTACTGTTGAAACTTTGTACTAACATGGCATTGAATAAAGAATAAATAAACATTACTTAGCCAAGTAGAACATACTAAAAATGTTCTGGGCTATGATTTTAATGGTGAAACTCACTCACTCATTGAAGGAAATTAGGTTTAACCAATCAACCTAATGTACAAACCGGAGTACCCGGAGGAAACCCACGGAAGCGCGGGGAGAACAAACTCCGCACAGAAAGACCCGGAAATCAAAGCCATGATGTTTTTGAATGTGCTAACCACTACACCACCGTGCTGCCATGGTAAAATTGGTTTTATTATTTTTTTCTCTACAAACCAGATAAAGCATTGAAATGCGTTTTTTTATCACCTCTAGACTGCCTCTTTTAGCTGGGTTGAGAATAAGAAATTTCTTCAGTAGATTCTCACAATCTGTAGACATATAGAACGGAATCCTGTACTTTCCCCTCAGCACACGTTCTCTAAGCTCCTGTGGGAGAGAGACAGTCAGAGAGTGAGGTGTCAGGTGTATTGTCAGAAACCTAGAAATCTTGAACAGACAAGAAGTTTGTTTGTAATTCCAGACTCCTTATACTTTCTCCTCTCTTACTTTCAGGTTTTGTCCATCAAAGGGCAGTGAGCCGCTAACCAGTGTGTACAGAATGACCCCCAAGCTCCAGACATCCACCTCTGGTCCGTCATACTTCTTGCCTTGGAAAAGCTCTGGAGCAGCATAAGGTGGACTCCCGCAGAACGTGTCCAGTTTATTCCCAACAGTAAATTCGTTGCTGAAACCAAAGTCTGCGATTTTTATATTCATATCTGCATCCAGCAAAAGGTTTTCAGCCTGTGTTGCAGAGGGGAAAAAAGACAAAAAACCCTCAAACCTAGGGTAGAGTAAAGTAAAAAATGTTCAGGAGTACCATTAAAAATATTAAGACAAATTAGTCAAATGTGATATAAGCCTTTAGAAATAAAGATAATACTTTAGATTTTTTTAAACCTTAATTCAGCGACAAAAAAGTACACTTTTCTTATTCAGTGTGTTTTAAATTTCGGCCGTATTGAATGAAATAAAGCTGTCAGTCATTGCCTACTGGGTTCAGTCCCTTATTATATAATTTCAAGACAAATGAGGCCAGAATTTATAATTGTATCAATACTTACTTTATTTAATAACTGATTTTTCCCTGTATTTTTATTTTGTTAGAAAAAAGGCAGTGAAATTATGTATTAGGATAAGTATTATAGTATGCATCAGACAAACATTGTAATGTGTTCTGAATCTTTTGCGATATACACATACCCTTCCCTGCTAGGTTAGGATGATTCAAACCAAACGGAGACAGCTGCTTTCGCCGCGCTGCACTTTAATGCTTGTCGCTTTAATACATTTTATAAAGTCTCTCAACTGTGTAAACATGTGTCCGAGTATGGCTTAGTGTTAAAATGCATGAGCACTTAATGCTGCCACTCAAATGTTTATTCACCAACTTTAGCTAAGTTGGAAGCCTACATTGCCTAGCAACAGATGCAGGGTGCTAACCGGGCTTGGCTGGCACAGTTAAATATTAGCCAGCTGACATAATTTAACTTAAACATTACAGATGCACACAGTAACACCCAGTAACAAAGTACCATGCAGCAAACAGAACCCGAACAGACCCTCACTTATGAATTATTTGTGCGTAAATCTACACTTATTATTTTAAAGTTTTTTAAAGTTGTTACAGCTGTGTGGGTACCCGTTTCATAATAACAGTGTACCTATAGCTTGTTTCATATTCGGAAAAAAATAATGTTTCTTTATAATGCCTAGCTTTCCCTTAAAATTGGTTCACTTGAGTCTTTCCACAGGTATAAATCGCTTTCCTAGCTGATGACTTAATAATACAGGCACTTAATTATATTAAGGCTCTTAATAATACAGACTTAAAAATTATTGTTTTAAATATATTTTTTTCCTTTGTGTAAAAAAGAGGAGTGCATAACCAATCAAATACAGAAACCGAAATGATCAGTATCTACAACATTGCATTATTCATCATCGAGGAGAGAAAAAAAAAAGGACAGATTAAAGCATATCAGTAATTTTTGCCCTTTAGTTATGTTTAAGGTAAACAATAAAATGTCAAGCTCGGCTTGTTTCATATTTTACAACTACTTACACTATATTGCCAAAAGATTGGGATCACCTGAACATCAGAGCATTACATTATTCCTTCACTGAAACCATGATACTTCAACACGAGCTCCATCAAGACGTAGCATGTTATGATTGGATAGCAGTCAAAAACAGTGAGTGTTTTGCCCTTATCTTAACATCACTGGACAACTTTGGTATAAACTGGAACACCAACTACACTCCAAAACTCCTTACTTGAAATTAGTGTCTGATCTCACTAATATGATTGCAGCTAAATGAACCCAAATCTCAAATTTAAGCTTTGAATTGTAGTGATAAATAAGTGATTATTATAATGTAGAATAATTATAATAGAATGCAGCCTCTCATTCCAACAGCAAAATGGAGAGTAAATCTGGAATAATGGATATTTAAAACCTGCATATGAATCTGATGATCAGGTGACCACAAAGATTTAGCATTATAGCGCACATAGGACGAAACCTCTACATTTCTTTATGTGACATACAGAAACATAAAATAAAATATAACACATATTGTAAGATTTAATAAAATCTTCAGGATATTTTTTTGTAAATGGAAATGCATGGAAAGCTAATTAGTTTTTTGGTAAGGTAAAGCCAAAACATCTGTTCTTTAACCTTTACAGCTTAGTAAATATTAATATAAGATGACCCACATTTCAGTTCCAAAGGCTTTTCCAGATTCATGACTTGTAACTCATATTTCTAAGCAAAAAGAAGCTACTAGTACAGTCTTATTCCTGACAATTGTTGTGCACAAGCATTTACATAAGACAGTGTATTAATCCAACACTAAAATCAGGTCGGTTAGAGGCTGAGAATCACGCTACCATGGAGATTAACATAAGAGCTCAAAGTTCACAGTCACAGAATTCTGTGCCCATACACTAATGAAGAGTTAAGGCTGGGGTGGGGCATTGCCATGGAAACTATAGGTGTATGGGTGGTCAGAAGATTGTAAAACAGACGTGTTATGTTGTTGTGTTATCTGTGTGCAGGGTTACTGTGCTTTAGCTGCAAAGAGAGGAAGTAGGTAGAACAAAGAATGTATTTGTGGCAGCGTATAAAAGACTGGAGTAAAGAATACACAAACTGTATATGCACTTACATTTTGATTATTTCAGTCAGCGTTAAATCATATATAAAATGTTTCACAAAACTAATGTTCATACAAATGCACTGACAAAGGTTTGTGTAATGCACTTTGGTGGTGGTTCCTTTGGCATTACCTTTAGATCCCTGTGCACAATGCACTTCTGGTGGCAATACTGCACAGCAGAAACAATCTAGACAAACATACAAACAAAAATAAAGACATAACATTAACTTAGGCATCAACTTTGGTAGACTTGCTATTAACACCATCTCTGGAAATTAGATCACAAAAGGATAGCATTAGAAGGAGGTCAAAAGATGTCTCTTATCTGATGACTCAAACCACTTGGAGAGATGGTCAGAAACACCAATGTGGACAAATTACATGTATAATACAAATGCTAATGGAGTCCTGATGAGATCACCCAATGACCACAAAAGTGATGTTTCCAGGTGAATTTTTTTTGACGCATTAGAATCATTTTTACAGGGTCAGTGTTGTGAAGGATGCAACACTTACAGGGTCAGTGTTGTGAAGTTTGGTTACTGCTTTTAATAAAAAATAATACAAAGCTTAAAATTAAAGCTACAGTTACTATCTTGGTCACCATCTCTGTTTGAAACCTTCAGTTGCAGTTATTATATTCTTTATGTAGGTTGTGTATCAAAAGGATTCTCTCACTTTAGTCATCTTTATAACAGGGGACACAATGTTGGTGTAAAAACTAAGCTTCAGATGCTCAATACATTGTACATTAAGTCTAATTTTATTCAATTTGCAACCTGTTTCTTTGAGCCGCCTGGCAGTAGTTTTCAAGGATAACTTTAATTCGCAACTGACTTGGAATTACAACAATAGCTTATTTTGATTGTTGCACAAATGTATATCTTGAATGTATAACCCAAAAAAGGCTTTTTACCAGAAAATGTCATCTAAACAAGTAATAAACATGTCTGTCACTTTTATTCTGATCAACCAAGAAATTTAAATCAATCTGGTATTATTATAATTGATAATTGATTTTTGTTCTTTAATTGCTCTATCCAGAACCTCTCAAATTATAAATTGTTAGTACAAAATTAGGACTGTGAATCAGGCTTATATAATAAGATAGTAATAAGTCAGTAATTTTATTTTGGAAAATTATTATCAGCAATATAGCAATTTTAGCAAAAGTTTATTTTTATTTCCCATTTATTATATTATATACTATAACATAATAAACGGGAAATAAAAATAAACTATTTTATGCCTGTTAAGCACTATACAACAAAACAAAACCTTTAGTCACATCCACAGTCAAAAAACACAAAAAGTCAAGACTAGCTGCAATAAAGTTAATTTAAAAACATATTTGACAAAGTTTAATAATTTCAGGAGTAATGTGTTTGTGCTTTAATAATAGTACTATATTATAATATAATATAATATAATAATAATAATAAGTTTTTTGACTAGTTTCGAGGTAAAAGTTTTTTTTGGAAATAATTAGCAACTCAACTAACATGACCACGTGAAGGCAACATCTGATTGACACATTCAAAACACATGAAAATTCCAGTTTCGTTTAAACCGACATCCTTTTAAGGTCTGCTCCTGTGATCAACCTGGTTGGACGTTTAAAGTCTATCATATACTGACCCACAGCAGATATTAGAAATACCTTTAAAATGTTTCACAAATACACAGAGAAACAAAAATCCTTTGCATGTGAAATATATGTGAATGATAAGGCAGGAGAATGAACAGTACAAAGCACACACCTGTCTGAACTTAGCACGAGCCTCCTTTTCCTTCATCCTTCCATGAGCTACAAGGTAATCAAAGACCTCGCCTGGATGGTGGGAGCAGGGTAAAAAGAAAAACAGTAAGGAAGTGTGTGAGAGAATTAGGGTTTGTAAGAAATTTGGTAACATTTAATATAAAAACGGGATGTTGTTCCTATATTATTTTTGTATTTTACTATTTATTTAGTCACACACACAACAAATAAATTATAAGTGAATTAGCGGAATCTGTCAAGGAACCAAATGCTGCACCTGACAACCGCAGTGTTACAGTGTTTAAATGGCTAAATCATTACTTTACCTCCACTTGCATATTCCATAACCAAATAAAGTGTCTTCTCTGTCTCGATCACCTCAAATAACTTCACTACAGGGGGAAAAAAAGAAAAGAATCAAGTTTTGTCAACCGCATAAAATGGAAATAAAGTTGGCTATACCAAAAGTTCAGTGTTCGTGTATTTGGCTTAGCTGTTGTAGGAAAAATAGCAGGTGAAAGAACACCTTTTTAAACGTAGTATTTTTTTAAATGTTTTATTTCTGGTACTGAAAGTGTCTGTACTGGTTATTGCGATAACAAGTCAAATATGTCTAGGCTGTGAAATGGCAAGTGTCTTTTGATATAATACATCGCAATTTAATGAATATAATATAGTATATTTCAATGCAATACATATTGTATTAAATTACCAAAAAATGTTGACACACACTGGAGGTGTTTAAATTAAATATTAATGCAATTATAAAGGTGATTAAAAAATTATTTAAATATGATACTAGAGATGATCAATATTGATATGTTATACATATCTAAAAACTGCTACATGCCTACATTTATGAATGTTAAAACATTATCCAAATGTGTATTAGGAGCACAGTCGATTGTTCATCTTCTCTACACTCACCTATATTTGGATGGTTTAAAAGCTTCATGATTCGTACTTCTCGGAAGAGCTAAAGCAAGAAAGTAGAGAGAGATTCACTTAACACCATCCAGGCAATGCTTCATACAAGAAGATTTTCATTATTCTGATATACTGTGTATATACATGTTCTTAATTTTTTTTAACATAATAATAATAAAATGAAAAAATTGGGTCCATCATTGACTAAAGCCATATAGATCATCAATTTCATAATAAAAAGAAAATCCGACTTACTTTTTGAAGACTAGAAGAATTTAGCTGGGTTTTATCAATAATTTTTACAGCCACCTAATAAGCAATAAAGGAGATGTAAAAAAATGTCTGTTGATAAAAACTTGATCATATTACTTTACAAATCATTTAAAGTTTAAAAATAAATAAGAAGAGAAAGAGAGAGTGATAAAGAGACAAGCGAAAAGCAGTGTTTGTGGCGCAAGTGAAGCCAAATCATATAATCTAAAGTTACCTCTTTTTCTGTAAGGACATGTTTGGCCAGTTTAACTTTTGCAAAGTTGCCCTTGCCAATGGTTTTGAGCAGGCGGTAGTTTCCAATGTGGGGGTGATCATCTCCTGGAGTGGTGGTCGGGTTGCGGCTTCGCGACATGCTTGAACGACCACCCGCTTTGGCGTCTGAAGAGGTCTGAAGAGGAACATTATGAACATACTGATATTTATTTATACTGTGTCTGCTGTATAAGATGGGTCCAAATCAAATGCATGGTCTAAGATCTTGGAGCATGTGCAGAAGATCTTTCACACATTTGGCATACTGTTCAAAGATCAAAGATATAAGTACTTAAACACTTTTTATACAGCCAAAAGGCAGAGCTTGCAAAAAAATCTGAGGCATGTTTTAGTTACACATGATTCTGACCTTGAATGTAAGTGTGAATGTTTTTGTGTCAGCTATTACTTGGAGTGAGGCACAGGATTAAGTTATTATACATATCTTTTACTAATGTCTTATTTCATTTTTTTTTCTATCTTGCACTGGCATTCATGTGTTTTCCCGAATCCGGGGTCACGGGGGTCTGCTGGAGCCTATCCCAGCGCACATAG
>JAOTQW010000033.1:5545655-5558744 GCA_026260075.1 Sisor rabdophorus | reverse complement strand
GAGGAAACCCACGCAAGCGCGGGGAGAACATGCAAACTCCGCACAAAAAGACCCGGGGCTTCCAGCCCGGGATTCGAACCCAGGACCTTCTTGTTGTGAGGTGACGGTGCTAACCACTTCGCCACTGCTTCAGTTTAGATATAAAACAGTGTGATCAAAAATAATTGAAGAAACAACAAATATTATGAATTAATATATATTTCTTTAGACACTATGAATTAAAAAAAATATATTTTCTAGTAATTTTAATGTAATTAATCCTAACTGTCATAATGCCTTGTCTACTATAACTAGATAATAACTAGCATTTAGTCATTTACTCATTTGCGAAAATCAGTATATCCGACAAAAAAAAAAAAGAATCTTCCTGGTTTAACATAAAAAACAGGATACCCTTTGATGTGAATTTTTGTAGTGGGGAAAGATTTAGGCATAATAAAATGTCAGAGCTTTGTAAAAGCCAGCTTCTTTTAACATGGCAAAGATTTCAGGACCGAGCAGCTTCTCAGAACGAGACGGGTGTAAAAAATAAAACGGTAACTGACTTGCCTATTAAGCACGTAAAATAATACGTTTTTTAAATTTTCCTAAATTCTGAAGAGCTGTCTGCGTTTTTGCCATTAAATGTAGATCATCCTGTTGCAACACTACAACACTATGACAAGTATCATATCATGATCTGTTTGGCAAGATCAGGCACCTCAATGTACCATGCTACAATGACAATTCGAAGATGAATGTTTATTTTGATTAGCGTTAATTTAATATCGGCTGACATACAAAGGGTATAAGAGGAACAGGTGAAAATCATTTACTTGAAATATGTGATTGATGCCTTCAGTTTGCATTAGCACAGAGTTAAATTGTAAAGGGCTTGTAAAAGTGTTTAGATTAGACTTGTAAAAGGCTCCAGATGGAAGAGAATGTGATGTATTACAATGTTTGACAATCTGCTGATTAATTTAATAAACAGCACACAATAACAGATAAGAGAATTCAGGGCTGGGTCTTAAACCACACGATGATGACAACTTGCCGTCTGGGGCATGGCACGTGTTTGTGATTGTAATGGTTTTCTTCGTAGAACACATTCACTCATTCATTCGTTCATCACCTATACCCGCCTATCCCAGCAGAGATACACCAGTCCATTGCAGAGCCAGACATAGATGAACAACACACTCACTTCTATAGGCAATTTAGAATCACCAATCAACCTAATGTACATGTTTTTGAGAGGAAACCGAAGTAAACCCATGCAAGCACCTTGTTGCTGTAAGGCAACTTTGCTAACCACTACAACACTGTGCCGTCCTCTTAATACACATGCATTATAATAGCAAAACTGAAAATTTGCACGTTTAGACTGCCAGGTAAAAGAGCAAACCTTCTAGCCCTTACAGCAAACTGTCATGTTGGTTTGCATTTGCGTCAGAGACCACTGATGTAAACCAGCCCACTGACCCTGGCTGAAATTGTGCAAAGAAATAATCATCACCTTTATCACAGCGAATGTAATTTCATTTTTTGTATGTTTACATAATCTGCCTAGATAGTGTCCCATCCAGGTGAATAATAAAAGACAGAACCTCGCTATGTAACTGATTCAAGGTTTCGTTGAACAACATAGGCAATTCTAATAAAACCCAAATTATGTGATTATTTTTTAAATTCTTAATAGTACAGTTTGGGTTTTTAGACACATACAGTTTAAGCTCCTGACCCACACTGACTCAAACTATTAAACAAACATCTGATATATTTACGATGGAATTGTTTTAAGGCGGATTTAAAAGTCTATGCAAAATATAACAAAAGCTGTTGAAAATATTATTAAATGTACTGGACACAAATAAATCATGTTGATATCTAAAACAATAAAATCCCAGACAGCAGCAGAAATGACAATTTCCTTTAGAAAAGATCCCTGTGAAAAAAACGCATGATTCTTTTATAATAAAATTTGAGTAACCAAATTAAAGCTGTTGATGCTAATCTTTTATGATTTTGATCACTGTAGGTAAAATGTTTTAATGCTTTTGTGGGACTGTATGTTGTTTGTAGGATTAGCCACCAACCATTAGAAAAAGCATCTGGTTGCTTAAAAAAATGCTTCAGCAGGGCTTCAAATCAACATTCTGCCCTTACGATAGTTACGTGGTTTTTGGACCTGGATCTGTCAATCACTTCGATATGGGGAAATTGTTACCAAAGTAAAACATGTTTGCACCAAAATGTTACTACATGCATAAAAAGCTATTATAAATATATTGTGCAGCCCTATTGTTTCACCAAGTTTTGGACACCTGTTGATATGCCTTCTTCTTGTGCATACGAAGAGTACATGTGTTTCCGGTGGGAAAACAATACACGCAACAAATCCAGAAGTACTCGATACTCGCACATCGGTCTGAGCAGGCTGGCATGTTAGTGTATACAGTAAATTCGAGTTGAGGATCCCTCACTTTTCAGTAGCATGATAACGCCACTGACTCATCATTTGTACCAGGAACCTCTGAAATCAGATGCTGG
Organism: Sisor rabdophorus; assembly: GCA_026260075.1. Taxonomy (NCBI): domain Eukaryota; kingdom Metazoa; phylum Chordata; class Actinopteri; order Siluriformes; family Sisoridae; genus Sisor; species Sisor rabdophorus. Next base: position 5,556,212 of record JAOTQW010000033.1, on the reverse strand, counting down.
AGTCTAGCTTTTCAGTGAGAGTGAGAGCTCCTTGTGTGGGATTATTAATAGGAAATAAAGAGGAAGGGGGGGGACAAAAAGCCTGCAGCTCTTGTTTCATTAAATCACTGAGTCCTGATACCCCTCATTAGATACTATTGGGTCAGACCTATTCGAGATAGCAATCTATGAGTATAGAAAGTCTTCCTGTGGTTCAAACGTAACAAAGGAAATGTTGAAAGATATTTTCAGTTTATGACGTTGTTATACGACTGCAGACGAGGAAAAGACGTGCAATTACTGCACACTGCTGCAGTTTAGAGTGATGGGACTAGAGTGAAGAGGAAACATACCGGAAATACATTCATACACGTTCACACTACTATATCCAGGTAAGGTTATTACCTTAACAGTGTATTCATTCACCCACCGGTAATGAATTTAAACACAAGGTTTTCTCACCTGTCCAGAAGAATGCTCGATGACTGCTAATCCTTGATTCCGGGTTGACATTTGTATGACTTTTTAAAAAATCTTTAATATCGCATTTAATAACAGTTTCTGTCAGATTACCTATGGTAACGCTAACGCTAGCTAGCCACGCAGACAGATCAACAAGTCGAGTCCCGCATAACCTACAAGTACGTGCCCATGTCAACAGTTACACTTAAAATAACTCGATTTTTCTAAAATAATCTTTCTGACCAATTATTTTCCCCCTTACAACGTCAAGTCCGTTTTTGTGAACTTTACTCGGCTAATTAATACGATAAATAGCACAGAAACACGAATGAATGCTGGCTGGCGAACTAGAATATGTTTAAAACACATCAACACGCCAACATTACAGCATTCGTAAAATAAGGATTTAACAAACACGTTCCCTGGTACATAAACGATTGAAATCAAGTTTGTCAGGCTGAACTGGGATCAGGTAACGATAGCTAGTCAGCTAGCTCACCTTAACTTGACAATCGCTCCGGGGGAAAAAACAGACAGCGAGAGAGAGAGAGAGAGAGAGATGGAGAGAGAAAGAAACACAACGACACGTGAGACCTTAAACAAAACCGATTCAGGTTTAAAGATTATGACGCTGATTAACGCCTATCTAAGTCACGAAGTTAAGCGGGTGGGATCCAGGGATCTGAACTAGCTAACGTTATAGAATTACAGGCGAAAACTAGCAGCTGTTAGCCTGCCAACCGTCCATCCGAACAAGAAGCCCAGTCAGAACCTTTGGACGATAAAAATCCTCCAAAACTCTAAAGATTCCTTCACAGTCCGCCCAGATCTCGCTCTGCTCCTTAAAACAACACGACGTATGATGTACAGAGCGATCTAACCACCGTTCAGGGTAACGTCCAAGCTCGTCATGTTGTAAAAACAAAAAAATCCATTATTCGCAGCGCTTAGATCGTTTTCTTTCGTTAGCGAGTAAGAACAGCGGCGGTTCAGACCGGAGGATAAAGTGCGGAATACCGGAACAACGCAAAGCAACATGGCCGGCCGCCGCGCATCGGAGGGGCGGAGAAACATCACCTCCAACTCCTGCTGCCTCGAACCGGCTGAACACCGAGCTCACTGCAGACTGCGGCTGACACCCAGTGTCCTAACTTAATAAACAGTCAGAGGCCATTTTCTCAGGTACATCTACCTAACACCACCTGTCACACGCTCACATTTACCTTCAGTGAAAGCGTTATTCCGTTTAAGGAACCGGGTGAATCCGGATTGTTTCAGAAACACAGGTAAAAGTTTATCCTCAATGACGCGCAACGAGCATGCAATACATCAGTTACACCCTTGGGACATTTATAAGTCATTGGGGTTAGCAGAATATTTTAAGGAGAGGAAAACACATTCACACCAGCCTGAAAAGGACATCTGAAAAAAAACAACAACAAAAACCCAGGATTGAACCAAGAAGCCTTGGATCAAAAGGTTGGAATAATACTTGTAGAATAAAATAATGTCACTTATATAAAGCATTTTAGATGATGTTTTTATACCAGTCCTCTTATTCTGTCTTTTCCTGCCCACACGGCTGCTGTTGGATATAAATATAATCAACAAAATAATTTTAAAATTATTATGGTGTTAAAATCGCACAATATGCCAGATAATTATTAGTTTTATCAAGGTAACAGATGTTATTTTACCAGTGCAATTGGTCTGCTTTGAGCAGTGCCTGAAATGTACCCAGTCTATGATAAAATAAAACAAAAAATTATAAAGAAATATATTTAAAAAGCATACATGCATGCCAACTTTCTAAATACAGCACATTTTTAATGATAGTATACACCTTTAAAAACTTGTTTACATGTCATGTTTACAAAAGGTTGATGCCTTATTTATAGAAAGCCAGTTCAACAGCTATAAAAGGTCTTTTCCATTTAAAACATCAGAAAACATTCAGAAAAAATATATAATATTAAATCTTTAACGTATAATCAAAAAAGTACGTCTTTTAAAGCTCAGTTTGTTCACCAAAGTTTCAAGTTTCATTCACACAGCTCTTTTATTGGCACAGTGATCAGGTCAGAGAAGAAACATCCTTCATTGTCCCCTCCACCAAATATAAGCAATGTTTGCGATGGGCAAATCTGCTCTTGATTATCATCAGTTCCCTATGGCAATAGAAAGCAAACAATGCATATTCAAACTAACGTATCAGGATCACCATTTAAGTTTAAATTAATATATATTCTGCACTGTACATATAGGAAGTGGCTGGTACCTTCACATATTCTGTTGCCATGGTGATGATGGAGTGTCCCGCTCTTGGTGTTGAGGTCAGCTGACTACCGGACAAAGATGTCCAGCAATTTGTGTCTATAAAACAAAGAAAAACAATGAGCAGGATAGAAAAGGGAGATTTATAACTAGACCATGTCCAAGACAAAATGACAATTTTTCCTTCTACAATAATGACAAACTCTTAAGAGCATATTACAAAGACGTAAAAATAGAATGTGGAACTGTGGAATAAATACATTTCCGCTTTAAAAGAAATTTTGAAAAATAATGCTAAATGAAACATGGCTAAGTAAGTAGAACATCATGGTCACCTGTGTTGAATATAAATGTATCACACAATGCATCATTTCCATTGTAGCCACCATGAACCAAGAAACGTGACTCAGACAGAACAGCACAGCCGTGCCAGCTGTAACAAAAAAGGCAAGGTCAAAGCTGAGTCAGTAGTACCAATATAGATCAGCAAAAATGCATCTCATAAAGCTAAATCATAACATCTGTCAGTTAGAGAAAATAAGAACCCGGTCTATAAATCTACCTTCTTGGCGAGGGCGCTGATCCATTCGTCTGCACAGCTGAAAACTCCATAAGGCCTTAAAAATAGTTATAACATTATGAATACCAGATTATATATATAAAGAATCAAGTCCATTGCAAAGTATTATTATGAATAGATCAAAAGGGCCAGATATAATACAAAATAATAGGAAAATGTAGAAATACAGATCTGCTCTTACACAGATCAAGCATGAACATGTCATTGAAACAGACTGGTGTGTCCCAGCCTCCAAAAATAAAGATCTTCCCTTGGGTAACACAAGCTGAATGCCTAAAAAAATTAAAAATAATGGTTATTTATCAGTCATGCTAATTATTAATTACAAAAATTGTTTTTCAAGATGTGTTAATATTGTCCCTAATCATCGTCACATTCATCAGCACATTTGTATTTCTAAGTCACATGGTTTTATGCCTTTTATACTTAAAAACCTACTAACCCGGAGCGTGGTGCAGGCCTGTCCCCATTAACAATGGGCTGATACCAGATAGACATTTCAGGATTAAAAATGTAGAGGGAGTCACTGCAGCCATCAGGCTCTGGATGAGGACGAGGAAAGACGCCTCCAAACACAAAAAGCTCTCCTCTGAACAAAGTGCAGCTGTGATAGGCCAGAGGAGGAACTTTACCTTGTGCCTGAAAAGAGAGGAAAAATTATCTTTCTATTGCAACTTTTATGGCCATTGTACTAGGGAACTTTATCTACGTGATAAACATTAAATTTTTTTAGGACATTTAACAGCAAATGTTCTGAAAATAAAATAACCTCCACCATCGTCCAGCGCCAGCTTTGTGTATCTAAAATATGGACATCATTAAACCATTTCTTGTGTTTGGAACCGCCAAACACAAAGATTCGCTTCGAATCCGCATCATAAGTCGCAGTGTGGCCAATCCGAGCCTCTGGTGTGGGACCCTCTGCCAAAGTTTCAGCCGGAACCCATGATAAATCCTCTAAAAATAAAGTTAACAGAGATGAAAAAAGTTAATTAAAATAAAGAACATTAATGCAGAGTTTGCTGCTGAATAAAAAAAATTACCTGTACACAGCTTCCAAATGGGATCCTTGCAGAACTGCATTCGGGCACCTTGTCCTCCAATAAGTATGGCTGTCTGAGGGTCAATCGGACAAAGGGTCTGACCCCACCGGCCTGATGGACCGTCTAATATAGTTTAAAAGGACACGCAATAAAGATTTTATAGATAGTCATTCTGCTATACAACTGTAAAAATTTCCACAATTACATAGTACTAACAGAACACTAATGGATATACTTACCAGTTTGCGAAGGGGTTTTGGTTTGTTTTCCTTTAGCTTTAGGGTTTGGAGGAGTACGGCTAGTGCTCTGCTCTTCTTTCTGATGAAACAGCCGGGTTTGTCCTGTTCGGGCATTGGCTTTACCTCGCCGCTGTGGCGTTACCTTTTCTGAGGAGTTTGGGCAAATATTCTCTTGCTCTTTTGTGTCCTCTTCTATCTGTCCTTGTGAACGTTTTCTCTTCCCCAGTCCTGCTCGTGGTACCACACTAGTAGTGTTGCACTAACAAAAGAGCAATCAAACAGGATTAAAAGAATTTTCCTAGTAGCATAATCATTTATTAATTCTCCATACCTGCTTATTCCCTAACTCTGCTGGAGCCAATCCCAGCACACAAAGGTGAAGGCAGGGGTACATCATGGACAGGTCAAATCACTAATTGATTGTAGAAAATCAAAAAGACAACACAGTGGAATTCCGGGAAAACACCTTACCTGTGGTGTGAATTCCTTTTGTGCAATGGTGATTGCCGGATCAAGTGACTCAATTTTAACCTAAAGCAAAACAAATTTCAGTTTATTTTATTATTTTACATTTAGCATGCACAGTATTAAAGGTTTTAGGTGTTACTCACCCCCTGAATATGAACATTTAAAGACGCTCCATTGCTCCATGAAACATCTTCCCCATACTCCCAAGAAATACATCTGATAAGAAAAAGAAATAGACCGATGATTAGTGCATTAACCAATCCTTACTTTTACAGGAAGTTCCAAAATAATTGTGGCCACTATACACAGGGTCTCTTACTTGTTAAACGATGTTAACTTGCCAAGAGTTATAAGCATATCCCTCTCATCATTAAGCTCGACCGAAACACTACTGCATTTTTCCCATTTTCCTCTAGTAAAGAGGACAATCTGCTGTACTCCGGGCTTCACTGCAGCAATGCCAACAGGTCCACACAGACTGAACAAAACAAGAAAATAATAGATTTTAATAAACAACATACTTATAATCCCAAGTAATCGTTATGGTGAGTTGATGTATTAAAATTATTATTAGGATTAAATCCATCTGATTAGGATTGTCTCTGACCAATTATGCATAATTGAATACCATTTCCAGTGTACATAGATATTAGTGTACATACAGTTCCATGATATTAAATGAACTTATTAATTTAAAGCATCAACACCAACAGGGTGTGTAAAAACCCAAAGTGCAGCTCAGACTATGCAATGAAATAAAGAACTGTAAATATTCAACTGTATTAAAGTTATTGGATTTTAAACACTTCCATCTTATGTTTGTTAGATGACAATTGATCTAGTCTGGTGTGAAAAGATCCCATTTTGATTGCTCTAGAAACAATAAAACAGACTCAAAGCATTTAAAGAGTTAATATCACAAACGAAACGTAACATCTGATTATCAAAACTATGGTTGCTCTTATCATGTTATTGTTTTGAAATCTGATCCTAGATATGGTTTACGGAAGCTCCATAACAAACACCAATAATACGCTGTCTGTCTGGGAGGTAATAAGGCGTCAGTTTTGTCTCTAACACATTTACCACAATACAGAAAATAAAACGCGATGATATATTTAACCCCGGGGGAAAAACAATAAAGATTATTTTGCCCCAATTCATTTGACGACGACAACAACAGCTTGTTTGGCTTACTTTGCAATCTGCTGTGGCGGTGCGTCTGTTCCAAACACCGCATAAACAGCAAAATCTTCCATTTTTCCCGTCCGTATATATACACGTTTACATCAGATTTAAACTTGAAAATCGGCAAATAAGATTTATTCCCGAGCCGTTCTGTTGAAATAACGGCAACAAACCACAAATCTCCCGCCAACTCGTTGTTTAATCTGAACGTGGCGCCACAACTGAAGCGGAAGTTACATTGGCACCGCCTTCTACATGATCGACAGGGGGTTCCGCCTATAAGGAAAATCTAGTAATGTTATTAGCAATAATTGCGACGCTAAGAAAGAAACGGTTTGTGTTTAATGCGACAAACATTTTGGGACATTTATGTATTTTTAAATATACGTTTGTTGTGTGTTGTTTTATATCTGAAAGTCGTATTACAATTGTACACTTGATTGATGGGTTTAGCGTTCTATAACTCCTTTATTTTTACTGTTAATTTAAAAGAATGTTTATTTAAAGTAGTATTGAAGCAGTATGTCGATATAGCCTGTCACATAATGAGTGATAAATACGCTGCTGCATCCCCTGACGTCATGGTTTCTGAATCTTCAAAGGGGCACCATCTATCTGAACTGCAGTCTGCAAGAGCCTATATGCAGAGTTTTCCAAATGTCATGGAGGACAATAATGACTTGGAGGAAAAATGCCTTTCTTTTGAGTGTCTGGAAGATCTTTCTAACAATGCAACTGAAAGCTCACCTGAAAGAGAAGAAAGGACTGGCGGTAATGTGGGCCTGTTTCTAGTTATGTGGTTGCCATGTTCTTTCTAAAACTGCATCGTTATCTATTTTTTGGGTTGTAAACATTACGATTTCTGTTATCTGCAACTTATTTCAGTCAACATCCTGGACTGGCACAAGAATCGCGTGGCGGCTCTGTGTAGTGAGCGTTTCGACCAACTGCTAAGGGAATGTCCCGAGTACCACAGTACAAAAAGCTGCCTTGCTGCTTTTGTTTTGGAAAGAGGTCTGTGTGGAAAAAACAAACTTAAGTTGCTTAACTTTCTAGCAGGTGTTGTGATTTGTGAATATCTGTGCATGTATCAGAGATGAGTGACACAGAAGGACATTGTTACGAGCACTATAAAGTGGTGGCATTGGGCACAGGACAGAACTGCTACAGTGGTTGGCAGTGTTACTCAGGCTCTGTCGTTCATGACTGCCATGCCATTGTTATTGCACGCAGAGCCCTCAAGAGGTAAGCAAATGGTTTAAACACCGAACAATTCTGCTAGTGCTTATAGTAATTAATTTGATTAATGACTTTGATTAATCCCAGTGATTGGATGCTGACGTCTAACAAAAAACAGATCAAAATAAATTAAAAGTCCTTGCATGGTAATTCTGTTTTGTGTCATTCCAGTGCAGCTGTATGTTGCACATAATTTCTAGAGTGTTTCTGTAGGATTTAGCTTTAATATGACTTGTGCTGGATCTCTGTAATACACACTATATTGCCAAAAGTTTGTGGTCACCTGAGCATCATAAACACACGTGATTTCAACAGTGAGATCAGACCCAAATGTCCCGTAAGGAGGTATGGGGTGCAGTCGACATTCCAGTTTATCCCGAAGGTGTTCAATGATGTTAAGATCAGGACTTTATGCTGAACATTTGTGTTTTTCACTCTTAAAATATCACACCATGTGATAATGGCGCTCTGGGGTTTTGTGCTCAGGGTCATTTTCATGCTGGAACAGTGTTGGAGTCTCTTAGTTCTAGTGAAGCTATAATGTAATAGTGCAATATAGAAAAACATTCTAGACAATGATGTGCTTCCATATTTGCAGCAAGTGTTTGCAGGTGACTACAAACTTTTGCCAATATAGTGTATATTTAAAATAATTCTATTATTATTTAAAATAAAATGACTCCAGATAGTGTACATCTTTTTTTTATTATCAGATATTTGTATAAGCAGCTCCTGCTGTTCTACAGCTCTGAGCCAGAGCTTCATGAGCACTCTATATTTCAAAGCAGTTCCACTGAGCTGCTGCTAGAGCTTAAACCAAAGATCTATCTGCACCTTTACACCAACAAGACCCCTAAAGGAGCTGCCCATTACATGTGAGTAACAAACAGTGAAAAATATCTTAAATGGAAATTGAAAATTCTGTTCCTATATGTGAACATTTTAGAAATGGCAAAAACTGATTTGGCTAACCATATAAAAAAAATAGTGCTACCTGTTCAAATTGACTTTACTCTGGATTAGGGCAGCACAATATCTGATTTTTTTCATTGCATTATTGCAAACATGCATAACGCAATAATTTTTGATCAATGAGCAAATTATAATGTATGGTTAAGGTTCAATGAAACGCCAGTAAAATATCTGGTTGGGATATGCGTACGTGTGTTTTTTAGACTAACATTCATTGTATGACATTAGAATCTGACCTTTTAAATTATTTAAATCAACAAAACTCAGTTGTTGAAATGTTTAGGGGACTTTCACTTATTCTTTAGGGGTGGCACGGCCTCCACACAGCAGGATGGTCCAGGGTTCAGTTCACTGAGTTTGCATGTTCTCTCTGCGCTTGCATGGGTTTTCTCTGGGTACTCCGGTTTTCTTCCACAATCCAAAAACATGTACATTAGATTGATGAGTGATTCCAAACTGCTCATAAGAGTGTAACTGTGTGTGGTGGTTCATCTATGTATGGCCCTGACTAACACCTTGTTTATGGTGTACCCTGCCCTTTAAGATGGGCTGCAGCAGAAGCAAGATAAATAAATGAATGAAAAACAATATACGATAGTTTTTGAAAAAATAATTGTTCAGCCAAGTATCTTCTGGTTGATCAGTAACAAAGTTTTATTGTCACAGGAAGTCCCATACCAAGGGTTACAAATCCCTGAAGCTGCAATGCCATGCCAAAGGCTCTCTAATTCCTACTACCTTCCTGTCCCCAAGTATCTGGGGCGCTCGTGTCTGCTGTATGTCTGACAGTGCAAAACTAACCCGCTGGACTGTCCTAGGAGTTCAGGGGGCACTGCTGAGTCACTTTATTAAGCCACTGTACATCAGCAGTGCTGTTCTTGGTAAGTGGTTATGTGCTAAAGAGTTTGTGGCTGGTATGGTATTTAAAATGTTGGTTTGTATTAACTTTTTTTGTTATTTTAAAATTTAAAAAATATACACTTCTATATTTTCCAGGTGATTCTAGCCAATGTGCTGATCTTAATGCGTCAGACATCATCAACAAGTACCTGGGGACTGGTCTAAAAGATTACTTAATTCCTCCATACCAGCAAACAGAAATCTATTTTCAGGCTGGAGAGAACATTGGCCCACCTGTTAGCTCGGACCAATACAAAGACCTCAGTGTTAATTGGTGTCTGGGAGACATCAGCTTTGAAATTCTAGACAGTACAACTGGACACACGATCAGTTGGTAAGTCTTTAAATGTTCATTGAATTCAATATTTCAGTATGTTCATCTCTTAATGTTCCTTTGCACCTCTTTAGCTCTCCTTTTGTGAGTGGACCCAAGTTCTCCAGTAGACTGTGCAAAAGAGCACAGTTTTCTAGCTTTAGAAAAATTTCAGAGCTTTCTGGTCAACAAGAGCTTCTGTCCTTTAAAACCTACCGCAATGCCAAGGTAGTAAAGTTTTCGGTGGGGTTTGCACATAGGTTGATAAATTGTATCAAGTTCATTTGTATCACTTATTTATAATAATATGTTATTTATGATTACATTAAGCTGTCTGTTACATTTACATTTAATTTATTTTTGAAGATGGCTGCTCACCTGTATCAGAAGTCCAAAGCTATAGTGAACCAGCAGTTCTTAACCAATAATGCAGGACCATGGCACCCAAAACCTCTGGTGGAAAGCTTCAGTTGCTGACTTCTATCTCCTGCAAACAGACACAGATGCTTAATTAGAAATTAAACTGTATATATGTTGAAAAAGCTTATTTGTTGTTTTTATCCAGTTAGTATTACTTAGTTGTTCTTGGTATTTAAAAAAATACTGTTACTGCCTTATTTGTTAAAATGTAAAAAAGAAATATAGTTATCTTGTTTCCCGAACCTTTTTTATCATTATCTCTATCTGTATGTAGAAATCTCTACAACAATCTTGAAATCTTCTTTAAAATGTTTACATAGAGGCTAAAATAAACACACTTAAAGGCAGATCATGTATATTTTTAATCATTCATTCATCTTTTATACCCCCTTATTCCCGAACTTTCAGGGTCACGGGGGTTTGCTTGGAGCCTATCCCAGCGCACATAGGGCGAAAGGCAGGAGGGTACACCCTGGACAG
>JAOTQW010000033.1:5518698-5529749 GCA_026260075.1 Sisor rabdophorus | reverse complement strand
CCACGCAAGCGTGGGGAGAACATGCAAACTCCACACAGAAAGACCCCAAGCCCAGAATTCGAACCCAGGACCTTCTTGTTGTGAGGAGACGGTGGTAACCACTGCGCCGCCCTGCTCATTTATCCATTTATCGAATTATTTTGCGATGTAACGTATAAATTAATACAAGTGCAGGTCAGGTGATTTTTATAGGTAAATAAACCAGTAGTAATTTGATCATGAAATCATTTCTGGTACTAATTGGAGGATTTCAGAAACTGCTTGTCTTGTGGGATTGTGATCTACTATAATTAACACAGACTGGTGTAAACCGAAACTGCTAGGGAATAGCTGTACTTCTGATTAACAGCTAATTGGATGGTAGGAAAAGAATGGGTAGCTTAATTGGACCTGACAGAAACCTACTTTACCTGAAGAAAAAAAAACTTGTTTTAGCTAAAGTAGGCAGATGGCTGAATGCACAATATCCTTCAGTTTAATTTGACATTATGCAAGTATATTTCTGGCAGACGCGCTTTTTCAGAGTGATTTTCAATTCTATCATTTATATAATAAGTAAATGGGGTTAAGAGACGTGCTCAGGAGCCCAGTGGTGGTAATCTTCTGATTAGCAGTCCAACACCGTAACCGGTAGACCTTTACTGTTCTATCTACTTTCACCAACTTGTTTTTGAAATACTTAAAGCAGCCAGTTAGCACTATATACACACACTAACACAGTCAAGGCCACCAAAATCCTGTTTAGAGAATTATTCTAATGATACTATTGGTAAACATCTAAACTGTAAATTTTTATCCTAGAAACCTCATCAGGAAATTAATCCTTTAAATAATCATTAAAAGTTTAGGATTGTATATGTACAAAAAACAACCATTGCTTAAAATATTTATCTTCTATAACCAATAATACACATTTCACACTGGATTTTTAACCAAATGAAAGGATAGAAAACATGTAGCCCTTACAGTATACAACAGAATATTTTCATACATTTCTCGTGTGACAAAATTTACGAAGATATTATACAACTAAGAACAGAAGGAGGCAGTATATACAGTACATGAAGTCTACATAAACATCATTTTAGCTGTAACAAAAGCACATTCATCTTTGGCACTTAAAGGCTAAAAAGCAATTCTGTGAAAAGGGAATATCAACACTACATTGTTTAATATACTGCTGGTTTAAAGACATGTGAAAATGTTTAAGAAAGCAGCACTCATTCCTCCAAAGAGGATAAGGATATTAAGCAGTTTGCTTAGTCAGCAACCGAAAACTATACTTGATAATTCCCAACACTGCAAGCAGGAACATTTAAATATGAACTGTTTTAGTGATCAAAAGGTGAAACAGCTGCAGCAAGAATTTCCATTAAAGACAGCTACTGCATGGAGGTCTCCAAAATAAGCACCATACCCGTCTTCTTGGGTTAAGACACAAAAGTAATCTTTGGCATTAAGGCAGTATTATGTAAGAAAAACATCAGTAAAGCATTTTAATCAGGACAAAAAAAGGGTACAAATGCCTTTGATTGTTATGAACAGCCTGAATAAATGGGCCATCTTCCTAAACAGAAGATATAAAAAGCCACAGAATAACTGGCACGGACATCTTAAACCTAAACGAAGCAGGAAAAAAATTTGAGAGAGTTGTTTCCGTGCTTCTTTTATTACAAAGCCTTTTTAACTGAAGACCTGTTTGCTAATGTGACATTCAAAGACTAATCCTGAACATTCCGTTATTATGCAGTCAAAAACCCTTTCCAAGACGTATCAATCCAACATGGGCACTGTGCCAGTGGAATACCTGGAATTCCGGTTGACCAAATCTCAAGAAACAGAACAATGTAACTATCAGAGTGTTCATTTGTTGATTTTGATGAGGGATATAAATAAATAAATAGCAGTGCATTAGCAGGTCGATATTAACAAAATAAATGCACACACAAACAAACGCACAACAACAACAACAAAGCATGTGGCTTAGAGTAGGATTTTGAGGTCATTCTCTGCTTTGCTTTACTCACAATAGTGTGTACTTTTGCTGTGTGAAAAGTAGCAGAATGTTGCCAAGCATCAGCTGATACTGTAGCTGATCAATAATTGTGCTTTTAAGGAAGTCTATAATTAACTGTAATAATCCTAGAATAGAAACAATTATTAATCAGAAACTTCATGTGTGCTTATTCATGTGCATGTACACACAGGCAACCTTCCTGTACTTCCAGTTTTAATAAAGGGTGTATACCAGCCCAAGACTCTCCTTTAGTCCTCGGAGCTGTTCTTCCCCTAGCCGAATTTTGTCGTCCAGCTGCCGCTGTTCTACCAGCAGTGCTGCTTTCATCTTTATAAAATGGCTGTAATCACGCAGTTGTTCTGGAGTCAGGCAGCGGCTCAGCACCCTGCCCACAGCCTCCTCCCTCCGGTCCACATGCTCCTTTAGCTCCTGAGCTTCAGCCAGCTGTGCAAGAAGCTGCTTCTTCTTGTCCAACAGGGGGAGCTATAGCACATTTTAAACACAATGAGTTGATAAAAATAAAAAGTTCAATCCAATATTGAGCTACAAAATACTGTGAATAAATTAACTTCAGGAGCAGAAACTTAAGCTAAAACAAATCTGGTAATTTCTTCTTCTCACCCTCTCACGATGGCCTGATTCCGGGTCCAGGCACTCCAGAGCACTTTCCACTCTCAGCAGCCTGCCGGAGAGCGATAACAGAAGACTCGTCACTTTGTCCAGGTCTCCAATAAACATACGGAACTTGTCCACCTCGTTTGGTTTGCAGACGGCCAGCACCAGGCTTTCCACCTCCTCACCGAGTTGAGCATTGGCTCTGATGTCCTCCTGCAAACCTCTTTGTGCTTCCCGCAGCACACCCAGCTTCTTGTTCAGACTTTCCAACAGCTGCTTCTAAAAATAGTTTTAAAAGAATAAATAAAAATTTATATATAAAAAAACCCAAAACCCAGCAGGTCAGAAATAATAGAGCTTGCTGGTGAGAAAGCTCAAATTGTATAGCTAACCTATGTAGAATTCATGAAAATGAGCCCGAACCTTGTAATTGAGCTCCTCATCCTCATCTTTCTTTTCTACAAAGTTTGGCATCTTATAAAGGAGTTGAGCTTTATTGGTGGATCCTCTGTGACTGGTAGAGGCAGAACATTGTACTTTTACAACATTTAACCAATGAATAAAAACACTACCAATCCTTTTGTTCGTTTAACAAACTGCACATTAAAAATAATGCATAATATGAAAATAAACCAAATGTCATACCTTTCTACCATGTCTCCACTGACTATACTGCCTCCACGCCAGCCTTCTGCTCGACTGCCTTCATAGTGAGGAAACAACTCCCCCATTAGCTCCTTTCCAGCTTTGCCACGATCATCTTCTAGTAAAGACTCTACGATAGAGGTTCTTTGCCCTCTCTTCATGCCCGATAACGGAATCTCCTCATCAGTCACGGTGTCAATGTCAGTTTCCAGCACCATCACTGGCTGAGCAAAGCATTGCATCTCTGTCCTATCGTCTGCTTGACCTTGCTGCTCCACTGATGTTCCCTCGTTCTCATGGAACTCATCTATATCCGTCTCATAGGGCAAGGTTTGATCCTGATTTGGAGGTGGATTGTAAATTGAAGGTTCCAGAGTTCGGATAGTACTGCCAGATATGCAGATTTGTTGAGGATGATTTTGTAAATGTTGCTGGTGGTTGTAGTTTATGGTGAAGTAGGACTCAGAATTGACAGGTCCAGAGTTAGAACCATTCTCAGAAAAAGGTTTTGGGACGACTGATAACTTGGTAACGATGTTGCTTGCTGTGTAGTTGTGAGAAGAAACCAAGTCCCATTCTGCTCGATTCTTATAAATGACTGGTTTCAACTGGTCTGAGGCCTGGGTCAATATTTGCTCAGAAAACCTAAAAGTGGACAGAGGATTGAGATTCAAGTGGGATTATTTATAGACAGAAAAAGAAAGCACAAAAACAATAGTGTGAAAGTACTAGTTTGAATTTGCACAAGTTGCTACATGACATTGTACAAGAAGGACTACAACCAGATCAAAAAATATTTATTCATCAAAGACTGTTAAATACAGATTTCTTTTAATACGAGATATATTTTTGAAACACAATTTGATAATTTTCTAGGATATGTTAGCCTCTACTCATAACAACTGAATGCGCTGGTTACTAATCACAACACAGCAAAACAAGTGTTATGAGATTTTCTTATCCTCTAATGCAGCGGTTCCCAACAGGGGGGTCCCGACCCACAAGGGGGGCCTCAGAAAGCTCGGGGGGGGGGCTAATAGTAATGACTAAGGCATACTGGACCCAGGTGAGGAAACTTCCACCAAGTCAGGTCACAGTGCTAGCAATACTGCAAACATAAAATGCAGAAAATACCACAAGTGATAATATCATTGGAGGAGTCTCAGACAAAAAAAATGTTGGGAACACTGCATTAATGCATACATGATATTTTAATAGCTAGCAAGGTCTGTCAAAAAACACTCTTTTGCCAATGATGTAAACATTTTTGTCCTTGTTTTTATTCCTCCAGTCAAAAATGATTAAAGTTACTAACATTCGTAACAAAAGCCATACCTTTGACTTGACTCATTTGAGAATGTTGTTTTGTTTGCATCATAATGCTGAATTCGGGTAGTGTCTGGTTCTTTTGGAGGCAGTGCCACAGGTTTGAAAGCTCTGTTATGTAGAGCAGGGTTTAGTGGAGCCTGGTGAATTTCAGCATCATCTCTTGGAGGAAGGCTGTAGGACCGCTGACGAGTCATTTCCTGAGTAGTGGATGGAAAGGATGTGTATGTTTGAAGCTGCGAAGATGATGTCAATTGGGAGGAGAAGAGACTGTGGTGAGATGCTCTTCTTTTATGGAACTGTTCCCATTTTGGGGGTGGTGGCCGAGGAGGAGGGGGCCCTTTTTTCTTTGTTGTCTCAACAGCTACAGTGTTCTCATCCAGTTCTTTGACAATAGACGATGATATTCTGCTATTATTGGTAGCAGCTGTACCATGGCCCCGAAGACACTTAGTCTCCAAATGGATGTCGTTTTCAGACATGGTACGGTTTTTAAGGGATGATGACATGATTGGTTGTCCCTCGGTGTTGAAACCTTGTTGTCTGTTCTTCCACTGACACTGAAATCCCTGACCCTTAGAAACTGCTCCTGGTCTTGAATCTCTAATGTAGTCCCTAAAAAATAAAAAATAAGTCTTGATAAACTAGAGTGTTGCACAATGTACATAAAAATTGGGGAAGCTCTTTGGGATTTTACAATTTAGGATATAGATTTAACACCAAATATCTATAATCGCAAATTATAGGAAAACAAAAACATGTGCAAAACACTTCCAGGCACACCAGTGTGTAAACTCAAACACAGGAAGGGAACATACCTTTCGGTCAGGCTAAACTTCCTTCTAAGCTTTGTTTGTTCCAGCTCTTGTAGCGGAAAAGCCTGTAGAAGACATTCGACAAATGATTCAAAACAGGAACATGTTTGGATGTTATAAATTTCACAATACTTTGACAAAACAACCTCAAGTAGAAACCAGTTATCCCAAAACTAATTAGTTGGCTGAAGACCTGGTAAAAATTATTTTATGCAATTTTTTTAAAAATCAATAAACAGTAAAAAATTATATGAACTTAGTTCTTGGCTTAACAAAAATTGCCAGACAATAATATAAACTATTCATTTACACCTAATATAAAAATTTACCTTTTTATAAAGCTGGCAAATCCAGACTACTGCACAATATGTGCTTAAACCTTCTTTTACCAAATCTTCCTGTATATATTAGGCTGTAACAACAATTCCCAAACCATAAATCTTGTCCAGTATTATTATTGGCTGGCTGCTGAGTTCCTGAACCAAGTGGCTCTTTTCCAACATCTCTTCTAGAATTAATCACAGAGCTATTCTGTTCCATACATGCATTATACAGATTTTAACATTTCTTCTGTGTATGCTGTAATGGGTACATAATAAGTGTCCAAGTCTCTTACCTCTGTTGGAGTGCAGCTTCTAACCTTGTATCCAGGATGCGGACGGTAGGATTCAGATTGATACTGCTGGCTAGTTACAGGTCGGAAGGCTGAGCAGGGCTTTTGGATGTCAGTGTTGGACTTGTTATAAACATTGTCAAAGTGTAAATTATGCAGAGTTATATTATGAGCTGCAAGTGGTTGTTTTAGGTTATCCTGAGGCAAAGGTGGAAGCACTTTGATATTGTTGACGTCATGTCCAGGATATAAGTGATCTCTGCTGATTTCCTGCTTTCTGTCCATCTGTTGCACTCTTTGCTGCTCCTTTTCATTTTCCTTATTCGCGCTTTCTCTTTCTCTCATGTACTCCTGTTCATTTTCCCATGACTGTAGTGTCTTCTGTTCTTTATACATCATTTGTTCTGGTTCTTTTACCTTCGGTGTCTCATGTTCCCTCTCCTTTTTCCATTCTCTTTCCAGTGTATTGTCGGTCTCCCTGTCTCTCTCTTGCTGCATTCCTTTTCTTCTAGTATCAAACAAATTGACTGAGGGTTCATCATTAATTCCACCCTGGTAGGAGAACCTCCTGCGTCCAAGGTCAGGAACTGAGTCAGAGGGTTCAGGAGAAGTCAGGCCATTTTTCCTTACATGCTTCTCTGGTTTCTGGCGCTGGTTTGTTTGGCCTGCCAGATTGGTCACAGACTGGCTCCGGTTTCTGCTAGTCTCCTCAAAGAACCTCCTACGGTCTGCAAAAGGTGGGATGTCACAATCATCAACTCGAGTGAAACGGCCACCTGTAGAACCCACTCGGCCCCTTGTTGTTCCAAGGTTCCAAGAAGACTGTACCGTCCCTTTACTATTTTTCTTGGTTCCAATTGATTCTATTTCTGGTTGGAGTTTGTGCTCCGGTGTCCACCGCCAACGTCTGGCTTTACCCGGTGGTGCCAACTCTTCAACCACATGCACACCTACAGGTCCGTTTACCTTAGCTGATGGGATTCCATAAGTTTCATCCTGTGAAAAATAGATATCTTCACTCTTGCACCCTAAATGTTCTGCAGCATTTGTTCCACGTGGAAATAGTGAGTTAGACAAAACTGGTCTGACCTGAGACTGACCACTATTTTGGAAGCTGTTGTATTGACTTGCCTGTGTTTGGACCCTGTGTTGATTGATAGTTGGCACCTCTGATGAGGATTTTTCTTCTAGGTCCTCTTCTTCTACAGTCTCACCATCACATAGCAGACCACCTGGGCCTTTGCTCTTTTGTAGCTGAGCCTTTTTTTTCTGAATCTCATTGCGTAGATTTGTGGCAAAACGTTCATTTCGACGTCGTGCCTTAGATGAACGAAACTGACGCTTTTGAGGAGGCTTTGAAAATTCACTATCAGCTTGCTTTCCTTCTTCTTCTTCTTCTTCTTCCTGGTTCTCAAGTAAGGTGTCCATGCTGGCCGCAGCACTGATGGTCTCAAAACCTCTCTCTTGAAGTTGTAAATCTGTGCAGGCTCGAGATCCAGTAAATACATTTTCTATAGTTTCACCAGGAACACTGACAGATCGTCCCCATGTATGCTGGACAGGAGTAAGTCTTTGACCTGAATCAAATGATTCTCCCTCCATGCTGTGTTCCTCCAGCTCTGAGGTGGTTAGTGAACCAGGTGTGGAGCACCTGCTTTCTCCCCACATACCCTGAGCTGTATCTGGACTGTCTTCAATTAGTTCCTCTCTAGTTTGAATAGGATTAGACCACAGGCTAGAAGGGGAGATGGAATGTGCCCTATTGTTACTTGAAAGCTCGATCATGTGTAACTGAGAGACAAGTAATTTTTCAGGGGCACTATGTCTATGCATCCTAGACTGGATATTGTTATCTAAATGATTGAGTTGACTATCAAGACTGTCTGAAACTGTAGGAAAGGGCTTGTCTGAATGCGTGTCTAAGGACTGGAAGTTATTGATTTTTAGGCATCCTTCTACTGAGCTGACTTGGTTATCTACAAATAATTCTTTCTGGGAATTTATAGTATAATAGGATTTTGTTTTGTTTTCCTCCATGTCCTGTTCATTTTCTTGACCATTAAGAGACACACTCCCATTCAACGCATCATAAATTTGAGGAGGGTTTTCAATAGTTAAATTTGACATGCCAACAGAAGCAGAAACACAACGTTCATCCAACACCTCTGGAAGGCCTCTGGTAGCCCTGAAACTATCCTTTCTCATAGGAGGCTGTGGAGGTGCACGCTTGTTTTCTTCATAACCACAAGATGATGGACGTATTTCATCCTCGGGCCTATAGGGAAGAGGCAGAGATTTGAGAATCCCCTCCTCACAGTCCAGTTCTACTGGGCCTCTATTTAGAGAATGTGGATGACCTTCTGCAAATCTGCAGGAGTGGCTAAAGCCCTGCAAGAGGCTGTCCATAGAGCTGTTTTCCTCAGGGCGTTGTGACACTGTGTAGTCAGATGTGTTTGAGCTTGCAGAGAAAGAGCTATAAGCAGAGTCACGTTTATTATTAAAAATAGAGGGGTCAATAGGAGATAGTTGACTTTCGTAGTAACCCTGACTTTGAGGGTTTTCCAGGCTCTCCATACTCCCCACAGAGCTGCTATGATCTGTGCTGTAGTGCCTGGAGAGGTTGCCCAACGGCATGGACAGCTCACTAGATACAAACATGGCAGAATATGAATTCCAATTATACAAAAATTTGATGTATAATATATAATTCACATGTATATTGTTTAAAACAATATGTTTTTTTTAAAAGGGGCAGAATAAATAGAAAGTAAATAAGGTAGGGAAAATCAATCATTATTACCACATCACAATCATCATTATACACAATATAATATGGAACAAACGTATATGGCATACGTGTTCTGAAAAATGAAGCAATTGTGGTTTTGGATTACATTCTAACTGAAGAAACAATTTTTCAGTTATTAGTATAATGAAAGAAAATGGGATTAGCATAGAAAAAAAGCCCAGATACAGCTCGCCAATCTACATCCAATCTACCCTTATAAACAAACAACGATAAGCCAAATAATTAGGCCTGATTATTATAACAACATTAAGCTTGTTTGAAAATTTTGTTAGGAATTTTTTGATTAGAAATATGTCTGAAATCAAAGTCTACATAATATAATCATCTTAATAAAGCATCGTTTTTGCTGAAATAATGTAATTTCATATTTTTAAATTGCTTAATCATCTGCTGTATTTGCTGTTTTATTGCATTTGACACTATTTGTGTAAATAGTATAAATAGGATAGAATAAACATCTCACCGGTCACCCCCAGATTGCCACAGTACACTAAAAGGTGTGGGATGAAGGTGCATTGCCAGTGGGCTGTCCGAACTGCCTGCTGAACCAGGCCTGGAAGGTTCTTCTGATAACTTCACCAGGTGCCAGGAGTGAGGATTAATCAGCGGCACAGTGCGTCTGTAAGAAATACGGACCATGAGAACGGATATTGCATAAATCCCCATTATTCCTGTTTCTCCTAAGTCATACATTATATAGTTCTAAAATAATGTCTGAATTTAGTACAATACACAGAGTATGTGTGTGGGATAAACTGGATTAGCTGCCTGCCACATGTACAGCAGGAAGGCTGTAAATCTTACCTTGGCATGTCTATGAAATGATTGAATTTAAAACAATATGATCCTAAAACCACTACTCTGTCTGAATAAATAAATCAAGGTTACTGTCTTCTTCAAAGCCCAAAGCCCGTTCTGCTTTTCACATCATTCCTCATCTACACAAATATCTGGCTTCTCTAAAACACCTGGAGCCATGTTATTAAAACAAAGTAAACAAACATGGACCTGACTTTGCACTACCAGGTCTGCTCAGCAGTAGGATTTCTGAAAAATATTTCAGAAAATCTCCATAATCTTTTTATTAGTATGTTCATCTACAGCATTCATTGTATAGTGCCAAGATTCTAGGTACATTCCATTACTTCCATTGACAAAAACAAAATATTCCTTAAACACCCCAGATGACGATATGCTTCCCAGGGGAATAATGGTCCTGAATGGCTTATTATAATACTGATGATTGTAATGCTGTTTTTCAATAGAACGACTTAGCTAAAGGAAACTAAATTTACTAGATAGGAAACATTATCAAAAGACTTTTGGGAAAATTCTGGAGGCTATTTGTTTCTTAAATAAGGATTTAAGAAAGCTGAAAATGCGGGCTATTTGTAAAATAATTAATTATTTATTGTATTATAATAATGTGATATTAAAGATTTACATCTGGCACTGATTGACAGGGCAAACGAATTAATTTTTTTTTGCTATTTCAAGAAAGCATAAAATTCAATTACTGATTTGAACTACATTATTATGGTGTAATTAGACTTGACAATAAACAACAAGCTTCATTTTACTCTAATGAACGAAACATTCCTTGAACATAATTAGCTTCATTTAAAAACACTTAAAATCAGCAGTTTAGCCATAACCGTGAGCACAACATGGACCATATCTCAAGTAAATAATAGAAATATTAACCCATGTAAATATGATTGTCATGATAAAAATCCAAATAGACTGTCCGTAACACAACTGAGAAACTGTGTGCAGCAGCTAGCAGATACTTACTTGCACTGACTGGAATCCTATCCAGATTTGGACAGGCAAATTCTTGTTAAGGACCAGATGATAAAATCGGTGCATCAGTGGTCTATGGAAAAAACTCTTAACTACATTAAAATAACTAACTAAAATAACTAAAAGTTAAAAACAAAAATAAAGTTTTACTAACTTGCTAACATTGCATTGTGTTTTTAGTGTCAGCTGTCATCCTATTGCAAGCTTGTCAGCTCCAATGAATAAGAGTTGTAACTTGTGGTCACTTAGCGGTAATGAGGCAGCCTGAGGCGCTGTACAGATTTTTTAGTCAAAAAAAAAAAAAAAAAAAAAAAGAGAAACACTCAAATACCCCCCCAACGCGCTCTCTCTCTCACACACACACACACACACACACACACATGCCTTTCTCTCCACATGTAATTCTTG
>JAOTQW010000033.1:5441978-5454988 GCA_026260075.1 Sisor rabdophorus | reverse complement strand
TTTGTACGTCGCTCTGGATAAGAGCGTCTGCTAAATGCTGTAAATGTAAATGTTACCTGAGAATATCTGATTATCATTGCCGCTACTACAGTTGCACATCAAATATGTTGTAAGTACAATTGAAATTGGATATAATATAGTATTTTTATGTATTTTTACGTTATGATCAGATGAGATTCGAACTAGCAATTCACACTGTACGAGTACGGACACTTAACTGATCTGTTACATTTCGGTTGTCAGATATGTCAGATACAGATGGGCTGCGTCCTAAATATCATGTTAACACTTGCCTGAGTCTAATCTTCAAATGGGCTGTGTTCTAAAGCGGTATTTACCGTCGACGTGGTCCAGACACTTGTTACAGTGGCCTATAGCAGGCTGTGTCTGCCACTTTAATAAACGCTACTCTGGTGTTTCCTATAAAGCCCTAACGTAGTGCTGTTGGTGCTGTTGTAATTCATTAAATGGGCAGTAGGTGGCATCACTTTGAGAAAAGCAGATTTTTGCATGGCTTCAAAAGTAGTAGCTTGATTCATTTTTTTTTGTACTGGTAGCCTAAATATTTTCAACTTTTTTTTAAATTATGCATAGAACTGTTGCATTTGTACACCAATACATACAATTAATTGATCTAATTTGCCAGCGGCACAATTCATAAAATCGTCCAGATATGCAGCAGCTTTAACCAAGACAGCTTCACAGTATTGCAATATGTTAAACTCTGTGAATATATGAATCTTGTCTATGCCTACGCCATAGTCGCCCTAATGATGTACTGCCTAAATAAAAATTTTTTTAAAACATAAAAATGTTGTTTTTGTCACCTTTTCCTTTTTTTAGTCCAATGATGTAATGTTTGAAATATTGTGTAAACCGTATTTAATTTCTAAATAAAGGTTTAATTACTGGGTGTAATGTATGTCTCCAATCTCCCCTGTGTCATTAGTTCAAGTGTAATAATGTTATTATCAAGCAGATATCACTTGTATACTACACCCCATTCGAGTATTGTTGATGACAGCTTATTTACCTCTAGGCTGCTTTTAGCGTGAACATTTACCATGTCACAGAGCAAAAGTCGTGTCAAACTGGTTTAATAAACATACAAGTTTATTAGTGTTCACTAATCTTTTCATTCACCAGATCTGAATTCAGTAAAACACATTGGGGACACGTTATAATAAGAGATTTACAGCATGAAAGTGCTCCTAATACAATCAGCAGAATTGCATAAAGCAATTATGTCTGTAAAGACCAGAATCTCGAAGGACCTTTCTGTGGCATTAAAAAGCAAAGGGAGAAACTACCTAGCATTAATAATGTGTTCCTAATATTGTGCTCAATTAGGGCATCACTTAAGTAGTTTTGGATGTTTACGTCTCAAGTTGCAGAACTGGTGGCAAAATGCCTGCAGGCACGAGACATGGCTTACTGTCCCTATAGCCAGTTCCCGGTTGGTGCTGCTATTTTGACATCTGGAGGTGCCATAATTACAGGTATACATGCAGAGATTATGGTTAAAACTTACTTTATATACACAATAACCACTAATTGGGAACAACAGAAGTGTGTAATTTGTAGGACTGCAATTGTTTCTGCTTAATATACACCAAACGCATAAAAATTGTCTATTAGTCAGGATCCCCTCTGACATAAACTGTGTGTACTCGTGTTCACCAGGCTGCAATGTAGAGAACGCTTCCTATGGCCTAACAGTGTGTGCAGAACGAACAGCTATACAGAGAGCTGTGGCCGAGGGCCACAGAAGCTTTGCAGCCATTGCAGTCACATGGTAAACATTACACAATCTGAACCAGAGCTATGCTTCATCTAAAAAATGTCTATTTTATCTTTTATATTATCCAACCTCTGCTTTTGTTTTTACTTAGTGATTTCATGGATAGTTTTGTTGGACCCTGTGGAGCCTGTCGACAGGTGCTAATGGAGGTGAGGTCTAGTTCTCTATGCATTTAAGGGTATATGTGTAAAATACTATAGTGATTTTCAAATTCACTTAATATATATTTATTTTATTTGTCTTTCTTTAAGTTTGGTACAGAATGGGATGTTTACCTGACCAAGCCTGATGGATCTTATGAGAAGACAAGTCTCAGAGAGCTGCTGCCTTTAGCCTTTTGCTCAGCTCATCTGGCAAAAGACAGCAAATGATTAAATACATTTTATTCGCTTTTAATTATTTCTTAGATTATAGTCACACACTGAGCAGCTAAAAAGTGGTGGGAGCAAATGGCTTATATCTTTTATTTCACTGGGAAGAGAATAGACTGATTTGCCCCTTGTGTGATAAAGTAAATGCCATATAATAGGAGGTGTTTTTTGTGGCGTAGCACTACCTTTTATTTCAATTAAAACAATTCTACTAGTTCAGATATGTGGTTTCCATGACTTATTAATATATATTCGGGTAATAAACTCAGCAGTGGCCCTGCAATGGACTGGCGTCCTGTCCCCTGCCTCTCGCCCTATGTGCGCTGGGATAGGCTCCAGCAGACAACCGTGACCCGGGAATAAGCGGGTATAGAAGATGAACGAATAAACTCAGCAGAACTGGGTGAGCACTGCACAAACACAAAATATGTTTAAAAAAAATCTTCATTCTCACAGAATTTTTTTGTGAGGATGTAAGTCAAACTTCTATACTTGCGTTTTTCAGGTTGTTGGATGTTCATGTACTCGGGTATAATCAACAATTTTAGAGCTAGAAAATGAATTACAACAATCAAAATCATTAAAGCAAAACAAAAAAATTTACTGCCCCTTCAAACTTTGCTGTGCTAGCAGTGAATCGGATGACCATTGGAATTAAAGACATACCACAAGGTGGCGTAAGAAAGGGGAGGTTAGAATTTAAGTGTCTTTAGAACTCCACTGAGCTTTAATTTCGTAATTTTCTCCCTACCAGCTGATATAAAAGCACCAAAACTTTTTACAATAAGCTGTTTTGTGTGTTGTTTTTTCTTTAAAGAACCCCTAATTTCTATTATTCCTGTAACTGAAAGGAAATGCGGTGGAAGAAAAATGTGAAGTTGATCCATGTGCCCCTGGTGCCCCTCAGGGCTGTTTGAAATTCTCCTCTGCAACGCGGAGGGAACAACATTCAGTTCTGTCAGCTAAAAAAACACTCTGACATTGTTCTCTGTAGGATAAAGAGAGAGAAACATGGGAGGAGTTTAAAAAGAGTGACAAAATGAATGGGGGTAAAAAAAAAAATACAATGTAGACGTTGTTTCCAAAAGGTACAAGAACATGGATAAGAAATTGGATAAGAAATAATAAGGTATGAAAAGATCAAAGGGGAAAAATATTTGTAAAAAACTGACAAAGCAACATTGAAACAGTTGAGGTTTTTAAACCTGGGGAAAGCAGAAGATAAGCAAGAGTGCTGTGTTTCTGGCTTAAGCAAATACAGCACACAGCAGCTACTCAGCTCTTATGTACACACAGTGTTAATACAGCTTTACTAGCAGTGGCTTTCTTTACACACACTCTATATTTAAATACACACATGCTAGACTTTTAAAAAGGACAATATCATAAATTGACCATGATTTTTATTATTATTTCATGAATGTAACTTTCTGTGTGGAATTTACATGTTCTCTCAGTGCTCCGTGGGTTTCTAACTACAATCCAAAAACATGTACATTAGGTTGATTGGTGACTCTAATTTGCCCATAGGAGTAAGTGGAATTGTAGATAGTTTTTGTCTATGTGCGGCCCTGCGCTAGACTGGCAACATGTCCAAGGTGTATCCCTGCCTTTAGATCTATGTGTACTGGGATAGGCTCCAGCAGACCCCGACGACCCCGAGCTAGGGAATAAGCAGGAAGAGTTAACAAACAAGTTCTTAGCTTTCTGAATATCCTGCTAGGAAAAAAATTGCCAAATTCCAGCTTTGAGAGTTTTTTTTCTTTTTCAACAATGAATTTAACACAAAAGGCAGAAAAACTATCCTCTTGAGGAACCATTCCAGTCCATGCTAGTTTTTATTTTTTCACTAGTCTTTATTTTTTTCATGCCTTTGAAGTTGGGCTCAGACAGCAGGATCAAACAGGATATGCCGGCTCCACTCTAACCCCTGTTGAACATTGCAGAAAAACTCAATTTCCCCTGCTGTGCTATGAGAGAAAATAAACTACTATCTTCCTTTTTCCATGTGAGAACAGATCCAAGAATGGATGCAGAGGGTAATAAAGAATGGTTTGAAGGAGCATAATTTGGTCGTGTGACTGCCATATGACATACAGAGAAAATTCTAGGGCAAAGGTTGGTGCTCAGGGAGGATTATGCACTAGTGTACACATGAAAACTGAAATAATCACAATGAACAGGTATGTAATGCATATTGAATTTATTTCTTTTTATATAGCTATATTTATACATTTTATTAGGGCAGATTACAGGCTAAATTGCTGACCCACGACAAAAAAAAATAATTTTTTAAAATTATTGTTCCTAAAGTTAAAGGTCAATTCAGTTCAATAAAACCTTTAATTTGTTAAGCAGCCTGATAAAAGTATGTAAAAAATCAAAATAATTTATTTACATTTTTTTTAAATGTATATATGACCATAATGAACCAAATAGAGGCCGTGGTCAAGAAAGACTACAGAAAAAATGTCTTCCGTTGAAACAAGTCTCAAAAGAATACCCAAACTCAACTGAGTGACAGCAGTGATTAAAAGTAAATTAAAAATTCCTTATAACTGTATATGTTCAATAAAATGTGTAACCAGCAATTCCATTAGCTTAAAAGAGACAGCTTAAAAATTAGGCATGCCTATACATTTATGTACTTTGTCTCTTTTACGTAAGTGTCTTAAGGCTAAATTACTGTACTATGAACTTAAGTCATAATCTTAGATAAGTAAGATTTTATGACAGTATTAACATGATTGCTGCAAATGTCATAATTATCTGATTTTCAGTTCAACTTTCCTGAGGCTACACATGAGCTAAATTAACATTAGCGCAGGGTTCAACCTGTTCGTAGTACCTCTCTGAATGAACAATGGTAAATATTACGAGGGCCTACTAAAGGGGGAAATTTAGGATAGTTTGGCACCTCCAGAGAGCTGAGAGTTTAATAACAAGAGTTTTATTAGCAGTAACAGTGTACAGGGAGGGTTGGGGTGCCAATTCTCAGATCAGTGTGAACAGCTGATAACCAAAGTGGATGTCACCAAGGACCCACGAACATAACAGCCTTATCACTCCTTGACAGCACTAACTGCTTTTATCAGTGTGTGCAATGATGGTAGCTTCTCTTGTGATGTCATTTATACCGAGCCAATAGGATTGCAGGGGCAGAGTTTAGGGTTGGAAAAAGTCTAGGACTATAAAAGCACCAATGTGCCTGTCTTTTTGTTTAAGTGGCAGGATTTAGACTGATTGAGGCCCTGTTAGAGGAAACCTATTCACTATCTTTATCGGTAAAGTTCAAGCTAAACTTTATTAACTACATTTGAAAGAATCCTAAATCTTAATATTAATAAATTTACGGTTTTGCTATATTTTAATATAATATCTGTCTTTAAACAAAAATAATAATAACAGTAAAATGTCTATCATTATATTATTGTTTTTATTATTATAATTATCAGTGTTAGTGTTGTTCTTGATCACAAGTTCACATTTGTCATAGAATGGAATTTACATTTATACCATCACATCTATATAAACTATATTTTTACAGTTATTAATTTAAACTAAACTAAAGGCTTGGTTAAATCGAGGGAGTTGCAACGATTTAATAATTTGTCATAATTTATGTTTTGTGTTTCTGCTAGGAATTCTCTAGAAGACACCATGAGTAAAGACGCTGATTTGAAGGAAGTGGAGCTGAACGAGCTGGAGCAGGAGAAGCAGTCAATGAACACTGACACAGAGAAGAACGGCTGTGTAAAAGTGAAGGTGCCAGAAGAAAAAGAGGTCAAATTCACCGGACTGACTAAAGAAGAGCTGATGAGAGTAGCAGGAACCACAGGGTATGAATGCATATTTTTTATTGAAGGACAATTTACATCAAGTCAACGAATTTTCCTTTTAAAGACCTAAACATTTCTACAGACTAAAATCTCATTTAGATCTCATTAAAATTGGATTTAGCTTATTTGTGACTCTGGCAAAAGTGTAAGGAAATTGATGAGTGAAAATTGTTTGAGGAGATTCAATTTCTATATCCGCTTATTCACGAACTTTTCAGGGTCACGGGGGTCTGCTGGAGCTTATCCTAGCGCACATTGGGCAAGGGGCAGGGGGTACACCCTGGAAATATATAATATTTTTCACCAATAGTTTGCGACAGCTCAAGTGATGCTCACAATGTTGTTCAAGATTAAATCGGACTCTCTGTGCTCTTAGATGGGTGCGAACTCGCTGGGTATTGTTGGTTCTGTTCTGGCTTGGCTGGGTCGGTATGCTGACTGGGGCAGTTGTGATCATCGTTCAGGCTCCACGGTGTAAACCCATCCCTGAAATGCACTGGTGGAACGAGGGACCGCTCTACCAGATATCTGATGTAAAAAGCTTTTCTGATGGGATTAAAGGTATTAAAATAGTCTGTGCCCTTTAGGGTGAAATTGACACTGCATTTATTGAAAATTTACAAACAAACATTATTTGACTTCTGAACGTCACACTTTTTCTATCAGTTTTAGTGTAGTTACTAAATAATAGACTTTTGGAGTAACTGAATAAAAATCTGTTCATGTAGTAAGATTGAAATTTAAAAAGGACAAGAGATCAATGTACTGCAATGTACCAGGAAAATCAAGCTTATATTTTGAGATAATTAAATAGTTTTTTTCTTCACTAGCTTTAGTACACTGATAAATGTACTCAGTTAAAGCTATTTGTGAAGGTTGCTAGGGTCATGTGATCTTCATGCTCTGGATCACATGCTGAAATTGAGAAATAGCCCACAGTTTGCTTTTCTCATCAGAAATTATTTTCTGCTCAGGGATTTTCAGGTGGGGTTTTTTTCTAGCTCTCTTGTAAATAATTTTAAGTTAAAGTCAGCTAATTTTACTATACAACTCCACAAATCCTCAAATACTTGTATTTAAACTAAGATACAATTATTTCTTATTAGGTTCTTATTGATTTTTTGGTAACTATGGTTAATAGAGAAACATTTAGAACAGGGCTCTGGTTTAATATGATGTATTGTTCTTTTTGCAGAAATAGCAAACAAGCTGGACAGTCTGAACCAGCTGAAGGTAAAAGGCTTGATCTTAGGTCCAATCCACAGTGTTCAGGCAGACCAAATAAGTACACTGAATTTGAAAGAAGTTGATGTTGAAATGGGCACAGAGAAAGACCTAGACAGCCTGCTAGAAAGAGCCCACAAAAAAGGTAAAGGTCTATAAACACTATACATAACATGATACATAGGTCATGATACAATATATCATGATATTTTGCAATGCAATGATATTGCATTTTTTAAAAACAAGTTGAGTAGAGGTGGAAGTTGTTTTATGCATATATCAGGGTTTTAATTAAATAGGACTGTAAATGTAAACCAGAATGTAACTTAAATTTGTATTTATATTAGAGGCTCAAATATCGACACATTTTGTACAAAAAAACCTTAGTATTTAGTTGTATCAATATTTTTACACAGCTCTACATTCATTTATTCATCTCCTCACCTGCTTATTCCCTAATTCGGGGTCACAGGGGCCTGCTAAAGCCTATTACATAGGGCAACAGGCAGGGGTACACCCTGAACAACTTAGCAGTGCATTGCAGGGCCACACAACCACACACTCATTCACTCCTATGGGCAATTTTGAATTACCAATCAACCTAATGCACATGTTTTTAGAGTGTGGGTGGAAACCGGATTACCCAGAGTAAACCCACGCAAGTGCGGGGACATAGTAAAATCCACCAAGCCTTTATAGGTCAGTCAGTCAGGTCAGTGTTGCTATTAAGCATATCTGCACCTCTCGGAAGACTAGTGATGCTGCTACTTTATACAACTTTCTGGTATTTAATTGTTTTTATGTCTCTCTCAGGAATCTCTATAGTGTTAGATCTGACACCCAACTATAAGAGTGCTGCAGCTTGGTTCAGCAATATTGCTGTTGCTACTGAGAAACTCACTGTAAGACAGTAATTCAGAAAGAACAAACTATAGAGTAAAGATACATAAATAATCAAATGTTCGAATAGGGTTATACATTTTTGTATTTCTTTTGCTCTCTAACAGGACGCATGTGCCTACTGGCTAGAAAAAGGAGTGGATGGCTTTCTACTTTCTGACATAAGCCAGGTTATCAGTTCTCCTACATGGCAGTCTATCCAGAATGTTGTTCATTCCAGAGAAGGGACTAAAAAAAGGTAAGTGGTGCTGTAGAGACACCTTGTGGATGCATTAAAGTATTTTTTTTTTCTTTTTTTTTAAGCAGTGGCGCTGGTTCCCCCTGCTTGTATGTTGGTGTTATAGCATATTTACAATTACAAATTTTCTAGATTTATAGAAACAATGAAAAAAATTTAAACAGACGTTTAAGTTTAACCTCATTGCACTTCTAAAAGTAGAATTATTTGGATTGGTTCTTTCTTGTTTTAATATATTATGATTCATGTATATACATAATGTCTGATGCTGGATTTATTTTCTCTACCATGCTAACTCCACTGCCCGTTCTTAGTGCCCTGATAGGTTCAGTTGACAAGTTGCCTGCAGATGTTATCTCAACACTATTGGAAAGCTCTGGGGTTGACCTGCTGCTAACCAGATTGCCAGGATTTAATCTGTCTGGTGTGCAGGAGGCAAAGGACATATCTATGATTTATTCCAATCAGTCTAGTTTGGCCTGGAGCCTGCGTAAAGGCAATTCAGGTTTTCCCACACGCCTTTACCATATGCTGCTATTCACTCTGCCTGGCACTCCAGTGTTTACCAGAGGTGATGAGGTCGGACTAAAAGAGGGGGTATGTATAGATAAATGATTTGACAGAAAAGATCTGGATTGATTATTGATATATACTGTATAAAAAAAGCAGCTGTAAAGACCTGCATTAAATGACTTTAATTTTTCTTAGGAATCCGTTAGTGAAATTTGGGATTTGGAAAATCCAGCTGAGGAGAGCAATGAAACAGCAAAGGTGATTAAAAACACGTTTTGCATCAGCTACTTTTCTCACTGAACTAATTCCTTATTGAATACAGGTTACATTTCCTTTGCAATACTATCTCAGAAAAAATGTGCAAAGTGAGCAACAATTTGTTCTATATCTAGTCTGATCAAGTACAGATGTTATAGATTACGTTGTTGTGTTATAATGATTACAAAAATTCAGTTGCAGATACTTGCAATCACATTTAATTCAAAAGCTATGTAACACTATCATATTTAAAATATATTGATGGTTCAATTTTTGAGAATAAATATTAAGACGGGCGGTGCAGTGGTTTGATTCCAGTTTCCTCCCACAGTCCAAAAATAGGTACATTAAGTTGATTGGTGACTTTAAAATTGTCCATAGGAGAGTGTGTGTGGCCCTGTGATTGTCTGGTGATGGCAACCTGTACAGGGTGTAACCCTGCATTTTGTCCTATGTGTGCTGGGATAGGCTCCATAGATGTACCATGTAAACTGCAAGCTATTGCTAGTAAGCTTTATTTGCCTCTCTCTTTCTGTCTCCCTCTCACAGACTGTAAGAGCAGAACGCAGTTCAGTAAGAAGCTTCTTTAAGTCTCTTAGCGACCTCAGGGGTAAAGAAAGAGCTCTGTTGCATGGTGATTTCACCTCTCTACACAGCTCCACATATTCATTTGCATTCTTGCGCCTATGGGATCAGAGCGAGCGCTTCATAACTATCTTAAACTGGGGCGATTCCCCTGTTACGATGAGGCTGACCAACAGTGATCTGCCTGCTGAGGCACGCATCCGTCTAAGTACAGATACAGAGAAGCTAGCTGTGGACAGCATGTTGCCTTTGGAGAACCTGCGGCTAGAGGCCAAACAAGCTGTTATATTGTCTTATCCATATGCAGGCTAGAAGCATTAGCAATAGTACACATGTAATAATACAAGGCTCTAGGAGAAAAACATTTATGTCAAACACGAATGAAGTATCTATTTTAAAAAGTTATTAATTATAAAATGTTGGTTTTGTGTTTTGATACTAACATATAGAAGCTAATGAAAGGGCTGTAAGCTGTATTGTAACAGTTGGAAAGAATAGTTGTATGTTTATGAGCCGCTATAAAAATGAATGTGAAACAAATAAACATGGCTTATGATAGCTTATGTTGTCTTGTGACTGCTTTGTTTTTTGCTCTCTCCCTTTCACTAACACTTAGTGTCCTTCCAAAAATAGGATTCATTGTATGTTTTTCTTTTTTATTTAGTCATTGAGACTAAAAAGAACAAATAATGTGTCTTCTTATGTGTGTGTCTGTGTGTGTGTTTTGGCTGTGTGCCACCTGCCGTTATTTTACATGGCAGGAAAAGGAAGAGTATAAGTATGTACAGGTGTGTCTAAGTATGTCATACCCATAGCTGCTTGCTACTAAATAAAACTTTAAGTACTTCCTCTTTACCAAAGCCCGAGATTAAAAAGCATTTTCTTCTATGTCGCAGTCCGCTTGATAACTAATTATCACATTTGGTTTAATAATTCGGGTGGTTCATGTTTTTTCAGCAAGAAGGTCATGGGTTTAATTCCTGGGACTTTCTTTGCATGTTGTCCATTTATACCAAAAACATGTACATTAAGTTGATTGGTGATCGTAAATTGCCCATAGGAGTGAATGTGAGTGTGTGGTTGTTTGTTTATGTGTGGCCCTGCGATGGACTGTCGACCTGTCCAAGGTGTACCCCTGCCTCTTGTGCACTGGGATAGGCTTCAGCAAACCCCCGTGAATTAGAGCTAGAGAAAAAGCAGGTTAGAAAATAAATGAATTATTTAGTAATTCGCAAACTGTGTACCCACTTGTGTTGTATTAACAGATTTTTATTTAAACACTTGAATTCTAGTTAACTAACTGTTAAGCTGTTATAAATAATAAAGTTGTATAGTGTTGTACAGGCTGGAGTTGTTAATATATGTATCCCCCCTTCTTTTTTTTGTTTTATAGTTTTTTATAGCTTTTTAAAAATAGTTTTATACAATTATACCAGGGATCTATGTGCGTGTGAAATTGCAGGTACTCGATGGTCTGATTTCCTCTTACTGCTATAAAGAAGTCAGTGGTTTACATTTCTCAAAGAAAAAAAAAATACCCAAATAGTTGGTGGTAAAGTATACTGATTTTATTAGGCCACAAACTTTGGTCATGAATTCAGATTTTTGGTACAACTAACAAATACTGGCAAATAAACATTTAAAAAATCAAAATCACTTATAAATAGAAGTATACATTAACATTTAAAAAGTAATTATTATAATTATTTTTTGCACAATTCCTTAAAAAAATTAAAGTAGCTTAATAAATGTTTTTGATGTAATCATCTCCTTAACAAATTATTGTTTGTGATTTATATTATTACCTTTTCTTGCTCAGGCATTAATTTTAGGCAAAAAAAATCAAAATATGTTTTCATTTTTTTAAATGACAAAACAAGACATGGGAGCAAGATCTGGTCTCAAAACTCATAGATGAAAGGTATAGCTACAATAGAGGATTCTTTTATTAATTGAAGATTTTAATGAATAATAAATATTAAAGCGAGAAAATAGTAATGTAATGTAATGTAAATGACTGGGATTCATTAGCCGTGTTTAATCCTATTTATAGCAAACAAGCACATTACAGATACTTTAATTAACTTATCCTTTAATGGGAAGTATTTATAAGTATGAAATGTATAAACAGACAATAATAAATCTGTTCTGTTACTAAAAAAGCCCTAATTTATCTTGTGAGAGAGTAAAGTCGTGTCCACAAAAATATTATACGAATAATTGGAATTAGCTTTTAAAAAAATGATTTATCCTATACAAAGGGATTCCTTATTGAAAATATAATTGTTTTTTAATGTAATATAATCTAATAGGTTTTGAGAATAAAAGAAATTATTACTGTTGAAAATAGACATATATAAACTGATAAAATACACAAATATTTAAAAAAAAAAGCAAGATTTAAAAAAAAGTGCATCCGAGGTGAAAAAAAATTTAATCAAAGAACTAGTTTTATAATGTTACTGTACCGAAGCCACAATCCATTGTGTGTGTGTGTGTGAGTGTGTGTGTGTGTTCGGTTTCAGCTGTCAGTGGGACGGTGATATTTGAAGCTACACTAGAGATGTATGACAGATTTCTGGTAAAACTCGATGTTGTCGTCTTGTTATGACATTGTGTGGTTGGCGGAGCTGCGGGTATAACACGTTACATTGTGAGTGTGTGTGTGTGTGTGTGTGTGTGTGTGTGTGTGATTGATGATGATTTTTCACAGAGGATGGGGTTTCAGTTTGACTCGGGTCAGCTTTTGACGGCAGTGTATAGGTTTTGTGTGTGTGTGTGGAGGGGGGGATTTTTCTTGGATTAAGGATAATTTTATTGCTAGACTTTTGCATGTAAAAAAAAATATGTGCAACCAAAAAGATTTTTTAAAAAAACAGATTTAATTATTTTTTAAATTCTCTTTTGTCTTATTTAACTAAACTAAAATTCCTCATTTAGTTTTAGTTTTGAAATGAACACGAAGCTTCTTCGTCTGTCGGTCTATTTGTCGCGGTTTTTTTTCATCCGAGGTTAATGCGAAAGAACCGCCCCCTCCCGCCCTGACATGTGAAACTGCTTTCAGAGCGATGCACAGTCATGACCCGACTCTCAGTTTTACTGGGTAAGCCCACTGACATTCACTACACTCCAGCTAACGTTTGCCATCTTCACCCTAAATCTTCATTATTACCACCTGTCCAATCGCCCCCCCCCAAAAAAAACACAACTTACTGTCAATAAACCTGTCAAATTATCCTTATTTTTAACTATTACCTCACAACAAGAAGGTCCTGGGTTCG
>JAOTQW010000033.1:5388457-5410296 GCA_026260075.1 Sisor rabdophorus | reverse complement strand
ATAAATTTGGCTCAGTTTTCCGCTTGATCATTTTGTAATTGTGCATCCTGCAGGCTCTCACACGCGTGTCTGGCCAGAGCTTTAACCGTCTGGCTGCTGAGGATATTTTGGGCAAAAGCACACATGCTGTGTTCTTGATTATACAAACAGATGTGGAAGCACTTGTGGGGGTCTGCAGGGCGAGTTTTTATCGCTTCAGCGGAGAGGCACTGCAAGTTGTGGCTTATTTGGCCTGAGCGTTTCTGCCAAGCCACGTTTAGCGCAATTTACTGGAACTGCTGGTTCACTTGGCGCGCGCATGCGCCTGAGAAGGCAGTTGAAACAGGCAACAGCAGGCTGTCCAGCGTCTCCTATAAGTGTGTATGTAATTATGGTGCAGTGATTGGTGGGCTGCCATTCGCAGAGGAAGTGCAATTGACTGCCGCACAGTGCAAATCTGCAGATGTGCATAGCGAGTGCACGCACACTTCACGCATGACTTTTTTAAAGGAGTTAAGCTCTTAATATTCTTTAATGCATTTTAAAAAGGAAGTACTGTTCTAATTATGTAAAATTCAATATAAAGTTCCCCGAAAATAAAAAAAAGCAACTGCACATTACGGATTAAAAATGGTTTTATGTGTGCATTTGCAATATTTGTAGAAGTCCTGTCTCTGAGGGAGGACACAGTCCAGTTGGAAAAATGTTTCATTGTAGCTTGTCCAATATTATAAGTACAGAGTTGAAATCAAGCATTGCATTATCATGAGAGATTATATTTTTAATGTTTTTGGAAAAGGACACCTCCCAGATGTGTAGTAATATTTTTCCCAGAGAGAAAAATCTCTTATGTTTAAATCCTTTGTAGTAGTAATATGAAACAACGGTAATATGAAAACTTTCCATATGTGCAGCTTAAACAGACCCACGTACAGACGTTTGCTGATTCAGCAAGTTGATTCACACATGACTCTGGCACTAACAGTGTGCTGCATACTGAGTTAAGCTAACTGTGCACGTGCATCTATAGCAATTATGTGATTTATGTAGTTAAAAAAAATCACATTATTTAAATAATTTGTAAGCTAATATTGCACAGACCTGTTGCATTTCTTCCCCACACAACATGGCCATTATTAAAGAAGCCTGTTTAAATTGATGACAAAGCTTGCATGCCGGCCATAATTTTTTAATAATGTTGTCTTTGGTCTGGCCACTACCATGTTGTTGAAACATGCCAGAAATCTTCAGCTTTAAAAAATGTCTAATGTGTGGCAACAAGTTTTGAACCATTAATAAAGGTTTGATAAATTGTGTGCGCCAAGCTACAGTAATACAGATGATACTGTTTGTTTGGGTCTGGTTTAGAATAGTCTATGGGTTTAATTATTTTGCAGGCGTTGGCTGGTTTGAGTACTGGCCACATGAAACACCAATTAATATCAACACTCCTCCTGTCTACCCACATACCACATATTTCCGCCCCCCAACCCCCTCTGTCTCACTCTGTCAGGTGAATTTGCAGCGCAAGGCTATTGTCCAGCTTTTTCTGGAGAAGAGGGAGCTGCTGGAGAGCCTGAGAGTGAAGAGAGAAGGTACAGAGAGTAATTTACTTTTAAACATTTGATGTCAAACATATTCTTTTTGGGTTATAGGTCTATTGGCCTTATGCAATAAGGAAGTAAATCTGGATAACACATGGTGTAAAATAAAAAATTGACACCAAGAGCTTTAACATAAAAATGTAAAATAATTGGCATGCACGCACTGCTGGTCAGGAACTAAGCTATTTAACACTAGAAACATGTTTGAGCATCGTTGGTACACTCTAGAGCAATAGTTTTGACACACAATCCATGGCAACAAAAATGAGAAATTCTTTGGATGATATTTACAGAGCCTAGGACATCTAATAGGCACATTTCTAAAACTTGCAGCTGGAAACTGATGGCAACAAGCTAAGTGACAGAAGAAATTACAGGTTTGAGCTGGACATGCAGCCAGCAAAACCAACTGGCACGAGGGTTGCACAGGGTTAGCGGTTTCGGTGACATTCTAAATTAAATGACCCTGTTGCTGAGGCTTGAAATAACCCTAGGTTTATTTTGTGCAATTTTTAAATGCTCTTTGATACTTTGTGCAAGTATGTGATAAAGAATCTAACTCAGTTAGGTGGGTACAAAAGGAGCATGGTGCACAGGGAAAATAACCAGCAACTGTCCTGATGAAAACAATTTTTATAACAGGATGATTAGAGAGTTGTTGACCAGTTGTAGGGCTTTAAAAGACCCCTGATAACCATCATATCCAAGTTAAAATGCTCAGACACACTCGATTTCTTTTCTTAGGCCTAATAAGTGCTCTTTCCTAAATATAGCAGCCCTCGAGGACAGTATGAGGCTGCTACACCACCCAGATTGCCAGCAATAACATTCGGGTGAAGTACTCCATTGGACCTCCTTTGATGTGTATTGTTTGTGCTCTGAGTTATATCAGATTGTTTGGCTGATTATTTGAAGGGCTGATGGGAATTCAGGCAGCAGTCATAAAGAAACAGAACCTTTGGAACATCTATTAATTTATTACCATTGCGGACTATTTGCTATTGCTTTCACTCTCATTCCCCCCATTCACACATGGAATCTTTACAGCCCTTTTAGGGTCACAGAAGATCCAATCTTTATTATTATACAGGAAAGAGAGCATACTGTACAGCGCACAGTAAAACAATGGCTAAAAGGTGGTGAATGAAGAAAGA
Organism: Sisor rabdophorus; assembly: GCA_026260075.1. Lineage (NCBI taxonomy): Eukaryota > Metazoa > Chordata > Actinopteri > Siluriformes > Sisoridae > Sisor > Sisor rabdophorus. Next base: position 5,407,559 of record JAOTQW010000033.1, on the reverse strand, counting down.
GAGGAAAATATTTGACCATCTGGACAGATAATCATAGCTTTAGTTGGACAGCAAATGGTGCTACTATCCATGGTGTATGTACCTACACAGCTGTTCTATTAAGTAACTTGCTTTTTCCAAAACACTTTCTTTTCTTTTATTTTGCAAGCTGGAGGGACAAAAAGAAAAAATGGAAATGGAAGGAGGGTGGCCTCTTATCTCGAGAGTAAGTTGATTAAAAAATAGTTTTCCCCACACACAATAAAAGTGATTTTTTTAAACATTTTCCAAAGGTTCTTGAGGCTGAAAGGTATAGAATGGAGGAAAGGAGAGACTATTTTTTAACACTTGGACAGAAAAGGGCCTCAGTTAATCAAAAAATGATGCTAGTTTAACTCATAGTGTTTGTATCTGCACAGCTGTTTTATTCAGTTGCTGGCTGAGGCCTCGGCACACCTTGTGTCTTATCCCTCTACCATAACATTCCAAAAACATTTATGACTTTCCAAAACATGTATTCGTTTTCTCTTTGTTTTCCAAGCTGGAGGGACAAAAGGAAAAAATGGAAATGGAAGAAAAGTGGCCTCTCACTTTGAAAGTAAGTTAATACAAGTGGTTTATCTCTATATAATAATAGATAACACTTTAGTTGCCAAAAAGCTTTCAAATTTGCCTCTTGCTTTTAACAGTAAACAAAGAGTCCTTCAAAACAGGTAAGACCAGTTTTATTTTATGTTAAAACCGTGTGAATTGTATAATACTGATAGGTGTGTGTATGTACACGCTATAGTTGGGACTGAGGGAACCATTAAAGGATGGACTGAACGAAACCTGAACATGACACAGGCTGTGGAGTATGACACAGAGACAGGCACATTCAAAGTAGTTCGAAAAGGTGTCTACTTCCTTTATTGTCAAGTAAGTTATTTTCTGTTTATTAATTTCATTTTACTTATTACCATTTATAACTGTTTCTATCCCTATTTCTCCTTCAGGTACATTTCAGCGAGCAAGAGAGTCAGTATGTGAAGCTGGAAGTGACAGTCCCTCAGGGCCCCTCACTTCAGTGCATGGAGGGATACAGCACCACTCCAACCACAGGTTTTAAACAATTCCACTTTCTGAAGCCCTGCCATGTTTCTGGCCTCCTGCTCTTGGAGAAAGGTGCTGAGCTCAAGGCTAAAACCGGAAGTCAGTTTACCTTGAAGGACTCAGGCAAACATTATTTTGGCCTCTTCAAGGTGAACTAGTGGATCAGCCACAGGTTTATTTGGCGACACTGGCTGCATCATTTTTTGGAGGTGTACCACATATGATACTTGCTGGCCAAAACATTATGGGTTTTCTTGGGTTAAACCAGTTAAACACCTGCTCTTTTTTAATCTGACACTTTTGATAGCTGTGACTAAAATAATGATGTTTTAGAGACACCTGGAATAGTACAAATGACTGTACACATTGGTGCCTTAAATATAGTACAAATTAGGATGTTAAAGACTTTGAGACCATGACTGCTGGACAGTTACAATGGATCTTTTTTGGGCTGTTTGGATTTGGACATAAACACTGATTTCACCAACTGTGCTAAAACATTGACTGTGGCATGGGCAGATGCAAACGAATGCACATTTTGAAACAACATCATTGCTTATTTGTCAGATCAAACATGTATGTATCAGATCAAACAATGTAGGTTGCCATCGATGGATCAGTTAAACATTCTGATACCAAATAGACTAAGTTGTACTCCTTGTATGTCATTTATTATTGACTTTGAAAGACACAAAGCTTAAAGTGCCTATTACGTTATGTATTTTTATGATTGTAAAACTAAAGTACAGATTGGTATGAAGCAGTGGTTTGCTAACAACTTAAAACACTGCACTTCCATGTGTTAATTTTCTAGATAAATCTTGTAAAAAAAGTCACAATATAGCTGTTATTTTTCCTATGTTTTTTATTACAATGCACATTCACTACTTACAATTTTTTTTAGCAGTAAAGTGAAAGAATGAATACAGTTTTCCTAGTTAATCGTGTGTGCGGACTAGAATTTAATTTTAAACCATGTATGTCTTGGGTTTAACTAGTTTGAAAATTAATTTTATTTGGTTTAAAATGAAGCATTCGCCAGTTTGAATGCACATTGTGCTGATTGAGATTCCCTTTCATTTATCTGCACCCTGTTGTTTCTACATGACCCCTTACTCCCATGGATCTCACTTCCTTTATCCTCTTAAGTAAATAGATGAAAAAACTTGGAACAGTACCTTGTCACCAGTGTCTCTCTATCTGCTTCTTTCCCCCCTTTTCTCTTGCCATTTTTCTTTATTTCCTCTTTTCAAAGTCACTCTTTGTACACAATCCACACTTGGATTGCTGCAGGGGTTTCTGCCGTTCAGAAAAGCCATCCAAGAAAAACTTGCCTGGGTTGAGATGAAGTGTGGTATGTGTGTATGTGCGTGTGTGTGTGCGTGCACGAATGTACAGTGAATGCATGATCAGGATAAATGCAAAGGCAGTTAATATTTCATGGCTCTGTAGCCTAAAACTGAACTAATAATGTACATTGTGTAGCTTTCATTTGATGGACCATACATTTTTTTTAAAACTCTTGTGTTAAAAGCCAAAATTTGGCAATGCCAAAAATTCTAAACCAAGCCTAAAAGTTCATAATGGCCAATACATGTGTTGCAGTTTCTATTTGTTTTAATTGTCATTGATTAATTGTACACAATAAATAAGGTTGAATAAAGTTGGCCATGACTTTCTAATGAGTTAATATGGTTTTAATGGCCAAGGCTTCACTCATCACATGGCATTGTGAAGAATCATTCTCAGAGTTCTTTTTTCTAATGACTAAAAGCTAAAAGCAGTGATGAGAGCCGGTAAAGAACAAGCTGTTTTGATCTAGTGTTTTCACATTCCCATAAGTGAATGTTTGTTTTGCAAGGAATTAACACTGCTTTACATGTTTTCATCCGAATCTTTATTACAAACAAAAGAAAAGATAGATGCATTATTAACATGTTCCGTTCTTCCACCTGGAGTCAAAACACAACACCGCCACTGATTTGGAACTGGTTTGGGACCACAGATTACACAGTGACACTTACTACTGGATGAAATGTTGGAAAAGAAACAGTTAAAAAGGGGAAAAATACAGAATGGACAAAAAGTGTTGTCTGTTTTAACACAAAGACTCTCCCAATTTGTTTAGTCAAGCACTGAAATGTAAATTTCTCAGTCTTCATACAGAAGGTATGCAAGGGAGTAGAACAAATAAATAAAAATTTCAACTCGTTATCTATTGTTTTGAGTTGAGGCCTAGCTAAGGTTAATGTAAGCAAGTGCAGAATTACATACTTTTTACAGTTGGTTTGCTTTTAAGGCGCTTACGTCATTAATACTGTGCATTTCAGCCGAAGGAGTCAAGTTAAAATGTTTTCAGAGACAGCGTAGGGATTTCACTAACTTATCCCTTGTATGCGCTTCAGGATTACATGAAAGATTCACTGTGTGCAGGTTACTCGTAAGCCCCCAAAATAATGTTTAATCACCGTAAATGTTCTGAAGTTCGTTCAACCTCTTCGTTGGCTTTTATAACAATATGCTGTATAGAGAAACATCATGGACCAAACATATAAAGAAAACGTAACCATTAGTTTTTCCTTAGTTTCATTTGGTAGAAGCTTTGCAAGTGTAACATCAAAATTGACATCAACAGTAACATTAACAATAATTATAGGTACAAGAAACAAAGAATTAAAAATAGAGACAGAATGAACTGACCTTAAATATGCAAACAATTTAGAGACGATTTTGTAAAAAGGAGAAAGATGAGAAATAAGAGCATAAAGAAGGGTTGAGACAGAAAGAATTAGGTGATTTTTCTTGTCTCTCTAAAAGTAGGGAAGAATTCCGTTAATGCAGAGATAAGGAAAAAAGTGGGGGAATTAGAGTAGGTGAAGCACTGTTGAACTTGTTCTACCATCATAATCAATGACGGCTAAAAATACTTTCACATGTTTCATTTAACGGCATGTCATGGCTTAATTCACATGTGCATCTAAAGGCACATCAATGCTTGTTTTTTGAAAAAAACCAAACAAACGCTAAATACCATACAGGTGTGTCTATTCTGATAAAAGATCATGACTAAAACCACTGTCATATATGTCGCTCTTTTATAATCATATCAAGCAGCTTGAATATCCAAATATTAAGTGATTACAAAAAGCAAGCGCTTCATCCTAAAGAACCTCATTTCATCTCAATATTCATAACTTTTAATGTACCAAACAGCACTATTGTCAGCCTTAGTTTTACTGCTACATGTATTGACATGACAAAAATTATCCCGCTGTAGCTGAGGTTGTAGTATGGGACAGGAGGCACAGCTGGATAAATGTTTCTTTCAACATGAAACAAATAAAAATGCATGCTGCTGAAACAAGAGCATGATATGAAGCCTGGCAATTGCTTTTACACACACATGCAGCTTCAACTCTGATTAGGAAAGAGGCAGGATGCTAATGAGGTTCTGTAGTTGTGTGTGTATGTATTTGCGGAAAATGATTTTTGTCTCGGAGTAAATGTGAAAATAGATATACAAGAAGAAGTGTGTGCGTGTGTGTGGTAGGGGAGAGTGTTATGTTTTCGATAGTATCGCCTGTTACATAGTTTTTAGTCATGTAATGTGTTCTCTGGTGGTCCCCCCCTCTCCAATTAGTTAAACTTTTTGCTACTTATATCTTGGCCATAACATACTTTCATCACCTAAGTTCTGCTGAGAGAACAGAAAATAGTGTGTGTTTATGTGTGTGTGTGTCTGGGGATTATGGCTGGCCTCAATCGTCGATGCAGATCACTTCTCCGCTGCGTTGCTCCCTTCGTCCCATCATAAGCTCTGCCTCTCGCTCTTTTTTGACTGACATTGGAGGCCCATTCAGCACTAAAGAAACACATACACACACATGGATCACATTTAACTTTTACAGTCAGAGGAGACCGATCTAGTTCTTCCATTCCAAAGGACAATCTTTACTGTTTAAATAAACCTTTATAAATAAATCTTTTATTCATTTCCCCTTTCTTCATTTGTCTGGCTTTCATTTATTTTTTAAATACTACATGCTTTCCTGTCTCACCTTTTATTTCAGTTCTTTGCCTGCTTTGTTGCATTGTCTGTTTATTAATCCTATTAATAAAACCACTAAAGAAAAAAGCAGTACAATTTTGATTAAATTTTATTATTCTTAGGCATTGAGATCACCTATCAACAAAAATGTACCCACACACACATACACACATAACGACATCTGAATCCAAACAGACGTACTGCAGCATGTCAGCACATGCCCAGTGGCGTTACAGTTCTGCTTAAAAAAAACCCGGAATCTTTTAAACAACAACTTGTTTTGGTGTGTACATTTGGTTTTTATATTATTGCTGTTCCTATATTGACCGGGTCTGAAAGAAATGTTATTGTTTTTATACACGAGTCTGCACCAAACAACAGGCTTATTTTTGCAGTTTGCCCTCACAGAGGAGCTAAAGGGGAGAATTTAAAAGTTCGGAGCGCTTTGCTTTGCAAAATCACATTTTTGAAGTAGGGCTGCAAATTATATGGCAAAATTATGAAAATATTGCTAATAGGCATACCGGGATATGAATATCACAATGATTTAATATTTTAAGTAATAATGTATGGTCAAAAATATAGGTTAATGCAGATAATAAAATATTCGCGATTAGGATATGTGCGCTTTTGCTTTGACGCACGACAATCAAAAGGCTTTAGAGCTGTCATAACCAGCTAATCTTGATAAGCCAGTGGCACCTGCAGCTGCTGTTGACAATTTTGTGCCAGAATAAAGAAGTGCCTCATAAATATGGCAGTATTTGTGTTTGAAATGAGATTAACCACATTTAAGACTGCTCTAAAGTAGCAACGTAACCAAGAACAATTGGTATTAGTTATGGCTAGCAGACAAATCTTCAAACACTGATGAATGTGTTTAAAGAAAAGTGTTTTGGTTATATATATTTTTTATCGTAACACATATCAAATAAGACATTATCTAGTTTGCTATGACATATCGCATTTTTATTTAATACTGTGCATCCCTACTTTGGATACATGACATGTCTAAAAACAATATTTATGGCTATGCAGAATGACGTTGGCCAGGACCATAAATAAGTGGATTTATACAACCAGTTAATGGTTTTTTAAACTCAAAATAACTAATTATTTGCACCTCATACATATGTGGTCAGATGTTTTAAAATTTATATAATGGTTGAATGTAAGCTTAAGCTAACTGACAGGTGAGATTTTTTTATTAGCATTATTTAAAAGGAACTTTTTATCACTGAAAAGTCTTCTGTATGAAAAGGTTGGTGGTTTAATGACAAAAAGAAACAAGGCTTGAGAGGGAACACTTGTTTTTGCAAACTCTTTTATGAAAACAGAGAAGAACCTTGGACATTCTATATCATTTAACACAACAATAGGTAAATACAAACTATTAGTTTTGGTTAACAAGTAAATATCTAGTTCTTCTGGTTAATTTGTTCACCCAAAATATTCATAAAATACAAAAATAAAATACTTATTTTAATTAAAAAGTACTACTGATGGGAAAAAAGCTATAAAAATTTGAAATGCTAGCTTGATTCAGTATAGATCAATAGATTTGTTCATGAGAATATTGGGAGAATGGACAAACATTTAGAAAACCTACATTTGATACTCTTTCATACGCTTATTTTGTACGTTTGCCCACTGACGTAAAGCCCATCAGTCTATAACTTTAATGGTAGGTTAATTCTGTGAAAGACAGAATATTTACAAAAACATTCAGAGAAAACACATTTTAAAAGTTATAAATTGATTTGGATTTTTGACTGAAATAAGTAGTTGAGCCAATTCCAAGTTTTCTGCCTCCTAATTGTAAGGGACCTGGGACTCCTGTGCACATGTTCACATAATCAATTAATCAGATTCCAAACATTCCACTATGGCCAAAACCAAAGAGCTGTCCTAGGATGTCAGGGACACAAAATAGTAGAAATACACAGGCTCAGAGACTATCGCCAAGCAGCCTTGTGAGAAGGTTATTAGTGCCATTATTTGCAAATGAAGAAACAAAATAACTGTCGATATCACTCCGTCTGGGGCTCCATGCAAATATCACCTTGTGTATTTCAATGACCTTCACAATAGTGAGGAATCAGCCAAAAACTAAACAGGAGGATCTTGTCAATAATCTAAATGTAGCTGGGACCATAGTCACCAAAAAAACAACTGGTAACACACTATGCCATAAAGGACTGAAATCCTTCAGCTCGCAAAGCGTCCCCTGCACAAAAAAAGCCCTACTGAAGCTTCCCATTGAACATCTTAGCGATTCAGAGAAACTGGGTAAAAGTATTGTAGACAAATGAGAGTAATGCTGCCTATGACGGCAAGAACTCCATCCCTGCTGTCAAATATGAACGGGGAAATATTATGCTTTGGGGCTGTTTTGCTGTTAAGGAGACAGGACAAGGCTACCGCATCCAAGGGGTGAGGGATAGGGCCATGTATCATCACATCTTAGTTAATAACATTCGTCTATTAGCCAGGGTAATGCAAATAAGTCCAGAATGAGCATCATAATGACCCAATATACCAGCCAAGGCAACAAAGGAGTGTCTCAAGAAGAAGAAAATTAAGGACAGTAAGTGGTCCAGACCTTAATCCTGTAGAAAATTTTGTGGAGGGAAAAAGTTGCCAAACATCTGCCTTGAAAACTTAATGACTTGACTTGAGGATCTGCATAGACGTGTGGGACAAAATCTATTGGTACAATAAAACTACAAGAAACGTCTGAACTCTAGTCAAAAACGTTTTTAAAATGTGTTTTTAAGTTCTTGTTATTTTGTCTGTAAATGTCCAAAAATCAGCAGGGGCAAAAATTTTATTTATTCAATTTAATACAGCCTACAGTTAAAAGATAATAACTAATACTGCTGAAAAGGAATAACATACTTCAAGAAGAGCTCATATTGAACACTGTACTTCCTTTCTTTGATCCTAAATCCAAAAATACAATTATTCATTCATTTATTTTTTTATACCCGCTCATTCCCGAACTTGGGGTCACAGGGGTCTGCTGGAGCCTATCCCAGCGCACATAGGGCGGAAGGTAGGGGTACACCCTGGACAGGTCGCCAGTCTATTGCAGGGCCACACACACAACCTAAAATACAATTATTTCTTATTAAACATAATTTCAAAATCATTAATTTTGGCCATAGTAATATGATGTGCTACTATATTCGTACTGGTTAAACACAGCTGCTTATGCAAAATGCCCAACAGAATCATTGTCCAACACTATTGGCCGTAACACAGTGAAGAAAAATACAGAAACGATAATTATCAACATAAAATCTAATTCAGAACATTTCATAAACATTCTTCTCTGATTCGCAGAAAAAAAAGACCAGATCAGTGTCTTAAATAACAAGTAAGACTTCAGTCATGTATACATGGGACAAGAAAAATAATTTATATTTTTACTTTTATATGTTTTTCATTTTTTTAATTCTTCTCTTTGTCTCTCTCACTTAGCAAATCTGATCAGAGGAAATGGACTGATGTGTAGGCAATGCTTCACTGCGCAGGTTTGCTCCTGCATATTCTCCTCATCTCGTTTCGTTATCCAGAAAAATATTCAACTGGCAGACAGCCTCTGTGATCCCTGCCTGTCCAAACAACCACTTCGCTTATACAAATTAAACACTTTTCTAAAAGGAAAAAGAATAAAGCCACACAGAGAATTATTGTCAAATCTTAACCTCACACCATGCACAAGCGCATACTTAAACCACACACTGACACACCTACTTGTACACATACAAATTTCTTAAACTTTTATTTATGATTTATGAATCTTTAAGAATGAACCTGTGTATGTGCGGTGAGAGTCCTCTTACGACAGTTCTGCACCGTATCAGGGTTCTAAGGGGAAGGGGGGGGCTGATCTCGCTAATCTGATCTGGCTCTGCTCCCACACAGGAATTTAAGCATTCTTCAGTTTGGACTGATCCTAGACCTGCTTGTCCTCAGACCCAATCTCAGATTCTAAAACACATAATCCCAAACTGAGGACACCCACCACTGGAATCTAGCATAGCATTGTAGAAGAACAGAAGTTACATTGCCATAGCTGGATACACTGTTTAGATTTGATGCTACCTGTGTCTGGCCAACACACCAATTTACATAAAGGCCATTGTAGAGGTAAACAAGACAAGGAGTTTTATTCAGCTGGTAAAAGCTTTTCATATAGCTTTGCATCAACAATTTAAAAAATGTTCTTAAAAATGTTTTTCAAGCTTTTTGGCATGTCTTGGTTTCAGTTAACTTTTTTAAAGGAACGTTGATAAGGAAAAAGAAATCTTGTTTCCAAGCATTACACACTCTACCACAGAGGTGCAGAAATTAGGCTGTTCATCTTATTCCTCAATCAGTGATTCCCTAAAGCCTTAGATTAGGATGGGAAACGTTGAGAAAACAAAACAAACTTGCAATCCATCTCAGGAATTCCTTGGTTTTGACACTATTAAATGCACTCCCTTGGTAAATGTGAAGGGGCTCCAGAGAGAGAGAGTGAGAGAGAGAAAGAGAGAGAGAGATTTCCACAGGAATTAGGGAGTAAAGGTCCTAGATGCTTTGACATGTGCACTCATTTTTGTTGCCAAGTGAAAGATGAATCCACAGGGGTTTCATCCAGCCGGAGAGAGAGATGAAAGTGAGAGGAGGTTTATAGAGGGGTGCTTTTTGCAGGCTGTCTCACTGGCTCCCACTTTTCACAGGAAACGATTGTGTGATTTCCTCTTTTGTCATGCTTACTTGCTTCATTTTATTCAGACTATTCACCTTGCCATCTGTTCATATTATTCTTGATGACTTTTTTTTATTATTGCTTTAGCAGCCAGGAAGGTTGTGTGTATTCTAAATTGTTCTCAGTTATTACCTCCCATTCGTTCTTATGTCTGTGTTAAGCTGTTTCCTGACAGCCCCTTTTCTGTACCCCTCTCCCCTTTTCACTCTCCCTCTTTCCATTTATCAGGTTTGTATCATTCCCAGCCTGGCTTTGTTAGCCTTTTCTGGCATGGTTTCTAACCTGTCTCTTCCTTTTTAAATATTTTTTTCCCTCTTTTATTCTTTTACCCTTAAAGTTTTTTTTTCTATCAATCTATCAGTCAGGATTTTTTGGGTCGGCCATTGCGAGGGAGATTCTCCACTGTATTGCTGAGGCGATATTTGACGATGATGCTGTGCACAGTGGATTTTGGCATGCGCAGCTCCTGTCCAATAGACCCTTCCGACCTGCCGTCCTTCCAAAGGTCCACCACACGCTGACGCTGTAGGATGTTGTGCTCTTTGGTCTTCAGGCAAAGTGGGGCTTCTGTGGGGGCACAAAGGTGGCAGACTGTAGACACTGGCGGGGCAGTGAGTGGATTAGCAGCAGCAGCAAGATCAGAATGAGTGACACAGTATCAGTCTTCAAAATTCACAGTTACATCAGAAGAAAAAGGAATGAGGACTTTACAATTTAAAAAAATGCAAGTCAAGGCCAAGGGATCTTCATGTCCACACAACTTTATTTCCCAATTGTTTATTTTCCCTTTGTGGACACAAATTTTAGTTTGTGGTCCTGTGACAAAATGTTCACATTGACATGCCATATGTCAGTTTTTTGGGGGGAAACAACCCTAGAACCACTACTGACTATGTAAATCTTAAAACCTTTAAGTCTTCATGTACTGCATTGTTACAAAAAAAATGTAATTCCTGCATATTTAATTTTTTTTAGAAAAACTCAGTGAAAGCTCAGGAAATAGGTTAAGGAGTTCAGACTTTTCCTTTCCATTTGTCTCAGGCTCTTTAACTCTCCCCCCATCTCTCATCTGTTTCCCCCAACATTTCTTTCTTTTTTATAGTGTGGTGCATTTTGAGGCTCTCTTTTCAGCTAAGTTTACATAGGGGTCACCACAGCCGTTTCAATTAAAGCACTCAAACAGGCCCAATGCATGGCATATTTTTAGCCTATTCAGGGGGCAGTGCAGCACTCCATCAGCCTTTATACCCACCCCACTTAAAAAGGGCACATTTTCTCCAGGGTTTCTTTTTCCCCTGGTCTCTTAAAAATATCCCTGGTCTGTGGATAAAAAATGTTCCCTCGGCTGAGCAATTCCTGGCACAGCAAGGGCAGCAGATTGGAATAATGACATTTTCAGAAAAAAGGTCCATTGCACTAAAAAACAAAACTAGTGCATCTCTTGCAATACACAATCAGCAGTGTACAGAAACATAAGAATAAGCATAATCAATCACATTTGTTCTACGTGTACTCTGAACATGTTTATGCTCTTACAAACTAACATTTGATGCAATAAACGTAAATTACTGCTATCGCAAAAAGTTGGACCAGAGTAATAGGAAGAAAAATTATTTAGCCAAGTTTGCTTTAAAAACTGTTAAAAGATTTGAATTTTGCTGAAAAAATGCAAAGGTTTTATACAAAAAAAATTTAAAACAAAAGTTAAAAAATGTTTAAGAATAAGGTTTCTACACTTCTGATTGCCAGTGTCCTGCAGAGTTCAGCTCCGAGCGTACGCAAACAAACCTGAACCAAATAATTTTGCTAGGTATAGTGGTTAGTGTGTTTAGCCAAGTGTGAGCTAAAGGACACCTGCCGTCCAGGACAGAGTATCGTTCAAGCTGTTGCTATTTATTTACATGTAGCCATTTAAGAGGTTTTTAGCATATATTTAAGTGTGACTATATTTAAGTGTTCACATTACTTTCTAACATACAAAATAATGAACAGGCAAAACGATAATAAACGAAATCCTATCATATGCAAAATTGAATCTAAAATGCAACAGAATTTAAAGAATTTAGAAAATTAATTTTGACTGTTGCACAATAGTATAGGCTAATATGACCAAATACAATAAACCGTGTAGCTTTTAAGTTTTTTATTAGAATTAATTTATCATTTATTAGTATAGTAATTTTTAAACAGAAGTAAGCACAATAAGAAAAATATGAATTAATATGCAATCAGCTAATTTATATTGGTAATAAAGGGCAGTGTGTTGGTATAGTGTTACGTCTCCTCACAGCAAGACTTTCCCTGCACTTTCGTAAATTTACTCCTGGTTCTCAGTTTTTCTCCCACAGTCTAAAAAATGTACATTAGGTTAATTGGTAACTCTAAATTGCTCACAGGAGTGAGTGTGTGTGATTGTTCGTCTGTGTGTGACCCTGTGATAGACTGGCGACTTGTTCAGGATGTACTCCAGCCTTTCACCCCATTTGCGCTGGGATAAGTTCCAGAAGTGACCCCAAGTTAAGGAATAGGTGGGTGTAGAAGATAAATAAATAAATGCTAATGGTAATAATAGTGACATTTACTATGTGTAGTAGCTAACATATTAATACTACAACTAATTTTGTTTCCAAAACAAGACAACTGAATTTAACAGGATATTCAAATCCAAAAAAAAATCTAGAAATTGTTCGAATTTCTGTCAACTTTTTCGTACCTCCTAAGCAATCCAGGGCAAAATGTCAAGTTAGATGTTCTGCCAAGCCCTCAAGGAGTTTCCTGATTGACATGATCGATGGCCAAAGTGTTTGGCTCAAAATAAAACTCTTACAGAGCCTTGCCCAATTACAACAAAATGCCTTTAGAGAGAGTAAAGGCTATTGAAATATAGCTGGTTATTAATCATCTTTTTTTTAGCTAAGAACTGCCAACGCAAGAAGTAAAGTGAATAGAGACATGGTTGCAGAGCCCATTGGCAGAAAAACTGATCTTTTATTGGGTTGCACAACTGTTGGCTAAATGCCCCGCGCATATGGCACAAAAAACATGTTTAGGATTTGAATGTCGCTCTGATTCTCACTGGTTGAGAAATGTAAAAATTTTTATGCTTCAAACATGATGCTGAACAAAACTAACTCTTGAAGGTCTGACTATGCAACCCTGCCTTTCCTGCTATTTTACATAGTTTTTTGTGCGTTGATGACTTGTATGGCTTGCCCAAATGTTTAGCTGCATCCTGCAGCTAACACTACTGTAGGTACAAAAAGGGTGGTTAACACTACCTTGTGAGATATAATGTAGGAGATAAACAAACTTGGTTGTCATTGACAATAGCTCAGAGCGATTAATTTTCACATTTCCATTACTCTAAAATACAGGACAATCTTTTGGTTTCACAACATAAAGTCTTAAGCTCATAAAATATTTATTAATTAACTGCTGCTGTAATCAGAAAACTCCTGATTCTTATACTGAAAAAAAACACGAATTGTAGTAGTAGTAGCCTTCTTTCTATGATATTCCATAGTTTTGCCATTATTTTGTTTTGCCGCGGTCGTCTTGCTATTGTCACCTCATTAGGGACTGAAATCCACATCCACATTTAGATGTGAGAAATGTTTTTCCACATCTCAGTAACTGTGGAATGCATTACACTCCTCTACTTTCACAAAAACAGTCTGACCGACTATTTCTTTTTGGTAATTTGCAAAGCCGTCTTTAAGTCTCTGTGACTCTGCAGACGGCCCCAGCAGCAGGTGCTTGGAAAAAAATGACCTAATTCCAACCAACCAAAGATAAGCAATACAATATTTAAAAAAATGAAAGATAACCAACACATTTCATCATTGTGTTTGAAGCTTTTTTGTCAATCATAGCTAATACAAATTGCGCTAAACTTTGAGGGGACTTTTATTTATGTTTACACTTGAGATTTACATATTTATACAGAACTTTAGTGTGCATGTGGTTATCTCTTTTAAAACCCTGCTTTAATTTTTGAAGTGCTTCTTTATTTTGGCATTAAATCAGCAACAGCAACATATTCCAACTATCATCTGTGTGACAGATATTTTAATATTCACATCAACCCAAAATGTTGACTATACATTATTATTTGTAGTAGTAAATCGCTTTGCAATATGCCTATTGTGATATGCAATTTTGGCATATTTTGATAATTTTATCAAATATTTAAAATATTCTGCGGCCCTAATTTTATAAAATGCTATATTAAAAAGTGAACACGGATTTGCTCATTAGACAGAGTACAATATTAACACTTTAACTCATCTTCAATAAAATGTAATGTCAACACTTGGATCCTCTGAAGTACAAGATACACAGTTCCTACATGCTTAGTCCATAATTAAATGACATAAAACAGAAGGTTATGTACATAACCATGTTTAACAAGTCAAACCACCTGATTAAAAGACATAATATATAATATAAATGCTACAGTGTCGCTAATACAGAAGTGCATTGTAACTAGCAGTTACATGTGGACGAAGTTCTATTATTAACAACAGAGGTAGTTGTTTTTGCTCACGATTTAACAAAGTCAGTTGATTTAAGAATGTTTTATTTAGATAAGCAACTATCTTGTATCTCACTAAAAATATGCCTTTTCAGAATATGAAAATAAATGGAGTAATCTGGATCAGAAACTAAAATGATGATGGAGAGATGTGGTAAAGAGAAAACTAGAATATCTTTAGCACTGGGTAAACCTAAACAGAGAACCTATAATCATAAAAACAAACATAGTACAAGCTTATTTAAACGCATGCCATATCAAATCCAATTATGTGCCAGGCACACTGACAGTTTTAAAACAGTTTTATGCACAGTCTGTTGTTCTGTGCTTCTGCATCCTAGATTTTTAGTGTAATGGTATAATTTAATACATTCCCATCATCTGACAAACAGATTGTCATGGTAACTGACACAGTACTGGTTCTGTACAACTTTTACTAATTATATGTTTCCATATTTATCAAAAGTAAAACTGTAAATACAAGTGTGCTAGGAAGTACATGTGTCTAATATTATGTAGTAATAGAAGCAAGTTGTTGAAGATATTATCATTGTTTGATTTTTGCAACTTGGTTACTTCTGTAAGCTTATAAAAGGCAAATGATAACTAGTAATCTTTAGCTCACAACACAGTACCCAACACAAAACATTAAAGATTAAAGTTCACAACACAACTGAATCTAATAAAAACACAACAGAATCAGGCCGAAACACACTGGAATTAAGCCACAACAGACTTTAAACAGTTTTTTAACAGAATTTAGGAAGGAAAGGAAAAACTTTACAAGTTTGGAAAGTGGTAGTGCAGTTCTTATGTTGTTCAACTGCTAATTGGCCAACAAGCTTCCCTTAACCTCCAATTCCTTAGTTATATGATAAAAGAGATAAACGTAAACTAATATCTGTAAGGGCATCTCGCAATGAAAAGTCATGTACATTTAAGGGGACAGTGTTGGCACTGAAAAAAATTTATATTTCCTCTGGGTGTATGATAAATTTTTATTTACCTTCACAGATTTATTCTGTGTGACAGTAAAGCATCCAGAACATTTAATACCTGTACAAAATAGCCCTTTTCCACAGACCATCAACCCCCTATCAGTCAGCAGAATTTTAGTGTTGTGACTTGATTTCGACGCTTTGTGAACGCTTGATAGCTTATTAAAATTCTGTTACATTGTGGCTTGTTTCCGTTGTCTTTTGGCTTTCGGTTTGTGTTTCGGGTGTGTTTCAGATTGATTCCATTGTGTTACTCCTTGAATCTGTTGTGTTTCTGCTTGATTCCGTTATGTTGTGAACTAATGTTTGCTTACCGATGTATTGTTTACTACTAGGAAACCATACAGATGAACCTTATATCAAACATTTTCAAGCATTGTGTTATTAAAATAGCAGTGCTCACCTGATATAAACGAGCCTGGAGGCATCTGGCTGTAGTTGGCTGCAGCCAAAGCCATGGCTGGTGGTGCTGGAGTAAATGGTGGACCATAGTTCTGTGGAGTTGCATACGGCCCAGGTGGGATAGGCTGTACAGAATAAAGACCATATTTAATTTTTTTCTTTAAAATGTATTACTTTGTGTTCATGGTGTATATGTTTAAGCGTTTACCGGTGGTGTGTGAGTCTCATTGCCCTTATTGGCCAGTCTGCTAAGGATGCTCCTCTCTGACATTTGCAGGCGCGCTGCAATCGGTGGGACTCTGGACAGTGTGGCGGGAAGCCGAGTTACATCAGCTTTCATATCACTGAGCAGCTCCTCCAGTTGGTTGAGAACTGCAATTTAATGTATGTTAAACACATTCCTTAGCAAAGTGTGGAATGGTATATATAAATATATATATATATATTTATACATATATATAAAATACATAATTATGGGACCTTAATATATCTTTGCACGGTGCTTTTAACTACAAGCTTAACAAGCTTACAAGATTAACCAATGATCATGTATTTACAACTCTCAGACCAAAACCCTATGCTGTCTTTTGAACAAATATATGTTGTAACAGACAATTGCATTTTTATTTTACTAACTGTAGAACCAAGGTTAACTATTAGTAGGGTAGGTAAAATTTATTTTATTTAAAATAAAAAAAATGTTTTTATTTTATTTACAAAGTAAAACAAATAAAAGTGGGCATGTTTATGTGTCTTCAGAAGAAAATTCAGACTTCTTAACAGCTGGCTAACAGCTAGCCTGCTAGAGTACCCTAAATGTGTTACATCATATTGTTAAAAGTAGTGTTCATATTATTTCTGTAGTGATATTAACATATATGTTTCTGCTGCAAATTAAGCAATGGCATAAGGCATGTGAATTTACTTCTGTGAATTCTTGACAGCTTATAGTAATTCAATAATGCTGCAAAATAATTTTTGCCTACTTTAAAAACCTCATAAAAACAAATCCCAAAAAAACAAATATAAATATATACATATATATCAAAGGCATTGCAGTGGTGTATGGAAAGAAGGATGTCTCAGGTCTTTCTGTGCAGAGTTTGCATGTTCTCTTACTTGCGTGGGTTTTGTCTGGGTACTCTGGTTTCCTAACACAGTCCAAAAACATGTACATTAGGTTTATTGGTGATTCTAAACTAACCATAGAACTGAATCTAAGTGCGTATAGTTGTTCCTCTAAGTGTGGCCCTGTGATAGACTGGTGACCTGTCCAGGATTATCCTGTTATTCAATGACAAAATCATAAAACTATGTCCTTAAATTTAAAAAGAGTTTTATTTGTTTTTGTGAATATTTTTGGTCATTTAAAACCCCTAACAAGCCTAGGCTGACTTCTTGCCACTTTAATTTTTTGGATCTTTACACTGGGTTTTACTTCATATCTATATTTTTTTGGATTCTGCAGCTGGCTGATCGTTATTTGAAAAATCATATTTTTTAAAAACTTTTTTAAGCAAAAAAGCAAGAATTTGGCTAGGAGGCTAGGAGCCAAACAAAACAAGAGCAATAAGTGGCTTGCTTGTTTTTGTTGATTAAGATAGCAAACAGAGCTGCGGTTCTCAGAGTATTTTTAGCTAAAAATGCCTTTTGTGGATGAAAGTTTTCTCATATCTTAGCGATGTTGTGAAATATGGCTTTTCTCCAGAAGCAGCATTTTTGTGGCTATTCTCCAAGTCTGGCTATTTACAAATACACACAAAAGACCAAAACTGCTGATTGTGCTTTGATTCTATGTTTGCAAATCTCATGGCACAAATAGCTGTGTTGTACAGATGTTATGCATGAACACAAATACTCTTCTTACCCTTGTGTAGGACAGCATTGGCTGGTTTGTTTCCTGCAAGAGACTCTTTGCTGAGGTGTTGGTGTGATTCTGCCAGACACTCCACCTCGGCAAAGCGTGCATTCAGGGCCATGGCCGGATGAGTGGGGTCTTGCGTCATGTTAAGGTACGCAGCTCGACGCAGCTGCTCCTCAATCACCAAGGCCTGCTCCAACAACTAAGACAGCCAAACAAAGGAAAGGACATAGAGAGACAGCATTAAGACAAATGTTGAACATTTCGATATTGAAAAGAGGAAAAATAAGTAGAAAAGAGTAAAAAACAGAGGGAGTAATAGAGGGAAAAAATAAAAAAAGAAAAAAAAAATAGGCATCAGAAGGAAAAAAAGCAAAAAAAAAGAATAAATTGTTTATATCCATAATGCAAGCAAAATGGACATACAAATATTTGTAAATGTCCTGGATAATGTCAAGATTAAAGAATTAAACTTTAACAAATTCCTTTTAAATGCAATTTATAAGGAAACTTGAGTGGATAATAAACACATTACACAACAACTGCAAAAATAGCTCTTTTTTTAAAAAGACAGAGAGATAGGTCACGAGAAGAGAGAGAATGAGGAAGTAGAGAGCAGGATATGAAACAAAACACTGGGAAAAAAAAAGAAAAAGTGCTGCCGTTGCTCAACAGTTTGTCAGAACATTGCATGGGCCTGTGAATACACTTCACATTTAATTGAATTCAAACCTAAAATTTAGTAGTAAGTAAAAGTACTCAACTTAAAACTAAATTTACTTGGGTTAGGAAAAATAATGTAAAAAAGAATATGACTCAAGTTACATTGTTAAAAAACACTTATGGGCTGTTTTCTGTGCTGCACACACAGAAAGCTATCGCTCATCAAATTTTGCTGTAGGGCAGCAAAATTTGGCTAAGTGGTTGTCACTGTTGCACTGTCGATTCGCTGGGTTCGATTCCCAGCCAGGGTTTTTACAGTGTGGCATTTGCATATTCTCCATATGCTTGCTTTAATCAGGTTTACTACCACAGTCCAAAAAATGTATGGGAAGCGATAGCTTAGTGGTTAAGGTATTGGACTGATACCATAAAGACTGGGGTTTAATTCCCAGCATCACCAAGCTACCACTGTGGGACCCTGAGCAAGACCCTGTATAAAGAGAGTCTCTTGCAAAAGGGTCTGCATACTTTAAATGTAATTGATTGGTAAATCCTGAATTACTGAATTGCACTTCCATAGGAGTGTGTGTGTTTGGCCCTGCGATGGACTGGCAACCTGTCCAGGGTATACCACTCCTGCCTTTCGGCCTTTTAGGAATGGTTAGAATAGACTCTAGCAGATTCATGTGACCCCAAATTAGGGAATAAGCAGGTATAGAAGATGACTGAATAAATGAATCAATTAATGCTTTGGGGCTGCGCGGTG
>JAOTQW010000033.1:5324590-5335755 GCA_026260075.1 Sisor rabdophorus | reverse complement strand
CCCAGGACCTTCTTGCTGTGAGGCAACGGTGCTAACCACTGCGCCACCGCGCCGCAGACGGCTACATTATTCCCCCAATTAGAGACCCTTTCAATGAATGGAGCCTTATAATATTTAGGTGTTTTACTGAAACTGGGTAATAGTGACAAGAAAAACAACATGTACACGCATACACACACACCATTGATGTTACAGTACACTCACAAATAAAACTAACACAGAAGCAACAGCGCTCCTCATGATAAATTCAATAGTCAGTCAGACTTCAGTCACTTTCTAATACACTTTAAAGACAACTTTGGCAACCTGCTATAAAACAAGAAGACAGCTGCATAGCAACATCTGTATTACATTAATGTATAATTTATATTATATTAAATAACTATCTAGCTATGATAGTATGGTGTTACAGTGTAATAACACTTTGCACATTGTAAATAAATCTAAAACACTCCTTAAGTGGATCTTTTACCCACATTTAATAAAAAAAGAAAAGAAAAATAAAAGATAATAAATCAAAGGTACATCAATAATCTCCATCTTTTAATTAATAAAGCTTGTTTTTGTGATATTATCCTCATTGTTAGGATTTTCCAGATTTGGACACGGCTAACCCAATCAGTCCTGCTAATCCAGCCACGCCCAAACCAATGCCTCCAACAATAGCCATACCAACCAGGCCATCTAAAAAAAAAGGGGGGGGGGGTCGTAATTTATTTATAAAGTTTTATTATATAACTTTCATTTATTGTATAATATTTAAATAAATATAAACATTTATTTACATTGGTCTATATATTCATAGAGGATCACGAAGGTCTGGTGGAGCCAATCCCAGTGCACATAGGGGAAAGGCAGGGCAACACCCTGGAGAGGTCGCCAGTCCAACGCAGGGCCACACAAAGGAATAATGGCACACACACTTACTCCCATGGGGAATTTAGAATCACCAATCAACGTAATTTACATGTTTTTAGACTGTGGGAGGAAATCAGAATACCCAGAGTAAACCTATGCAGGCACAGAGGAAACATGTGAACTCTGCACAGACGTGAAGGCGCTGGCACCCACATGCGTCAGTTGTTGCGTTACAGTGACCTGGGTTTGATTCCTGGCTGGGGTCGTTTCCAATCCCACCTTTCTTACTAGCTCCCCCATTTTATCCCTTTTATTTTATCCCTCCTATTAATAAAGGCAACAGAAGCCCAACAAATATCCCTGATCTCCAAACACGTCCTACCATGTCCTCTTTCTATGTATCACTATCAAGTTTTTCTCATATCTTTATGATTTATCGCACTTCCTTAAATTTAAACCCACATACCGTTTCTTAGTGCCTTATTGATTAGCTTTTCCAACTCCAGGGCCTGCTTATTCCCAGGTTCATTATGAAGCAGAATGCGAACATACTTCAAAGCTTTTTCATACTCCTGCAAAAAAAAAAAAACTTTTTAAATGTTCTTTGTTCATAGTAACAGTTAAACCTGTAGCAAGTATGTAGCATAGTGCTGCAGTAACACGGTCAAAAACAGAAATATGTTTAGTCATAAAATATAATATATACCAATATTGACAAGAATAAGAATGTCAAAAAGATCAGTCAAGCCATAATCCATACCTTAAGTTTGTAATTTGCAACAGCCAGATAAAACAGATAGTCTCTCTGGTCATCCTTTGTGCTCTTCTGTACCAGCTCTAAAACAGTTTAAAAATTCAGAGGATAATTATTCTAAAGATTTACAACACACAGTTAGCTAAACATGGTATAACATGGTATAAATTTATATATTAGGGGTGGGCAGTATGGCAAAAGTCTATTTCATGGTAGAGGTTATTTTATTTCATGGTAACTATATATTTTACTATATTGTTATTTAAATAGGTAGTTATTTCAGAAAATAATAAAAAATAATAATAAAAAGAGAAATGAATGCAAATACTAAGCATTTTCACCCATATTTCATTCCTTTTTCTTTTTTATTTGTTCCTCGATAAATAAAATAAACATTAACACTAGAAAACGTTTTATGTGTTATTCGAGTTCAAGGTTTTCTTCTGCAGCATGGGTAACCTATTGTATGTCTGGTAAGGAAAACTAACTCTTGACTGAGCCTGGTTTCTCACAAGATTTTCCCCACCTCTATTTTGTCACTGATGGAGTTAAGGTTTCTTGGTGCTGTTGCCTATGACTTGTTAAGTTGGGGACTCGTAATTCACAAACTTCAATTGTATTAAGTGTTTAAGTGATTTTTTATTAAAATCTCTTTTATATGTGATTCTGTAAAGCTCCTTTGAAACAATCACAATTGTAAATGGTAAATAAATAAAGGTAACTTGACTTAAATGAAATATAAACTAATATTACTAATATAACAAATTTCACTGCATGTCACATTTCACAGTTTAGGGCTTGCAACATTTCCTGGTAGTCCTGTGCAGACAGTCATATCATGACAGACATATCATGGGGGTGGGGACCAATTTTAGTTAAGCAATAGTAGTTGAAGATTTTTCTATTATAATCCTAATAGTTGTCATTCCATCCAGGTTATTCTGTACCTGATTTTTCCTGCTCTCCCAAAAGTGTACTTTTCTGTTTTGGCTGTTTGGCCATTTTGTTTTCCATTTATTTAAATCATATTTTTAAGCAAGACAGTGCTACAAATGTGTAAAACTTTATTAAAAATTTACTCCCTCACCATCTAAGAGCTGAATCCCTTTCTTTATGTCGTTCTGGGATTTACTTCTGGTTAAACACCATGCATACTCAAATTTGGTGTCTTTAGACACTGCTCCATTAGCTTGTTCCAAGTTGTATTTTTTCTCAAACCTCTGTCAAAAAAAAAAAAAGAAAGTGTCAATTATAAAATCTGCTGTACATCTGCCATCAGGTGAAATAATGTTGAGATCAGTGTAGGTTTTTAAATTATTTAACATTTTGTCACTGATATTTGTTATATAGATGACTTCTGATGTTCCGACTCAAGTAAATGTAATGCTACTAGAAATTATGAACTTGACTCAATTCAAGAGCCAATTCTGAACTCATTTAACCTTCATAACTTATGCTTAGGGCGGCGCGGTGGCGTAGTGGTTAGCACGGTTGCCTCAGAACAAGAAGATTCTGGGTTCGAATCTCAGGCTTGGGGTCTTTCTGTGCAGAGTTTGCATGTACTCCCCACGCTTGCGTGGGTTTCCTCCGGGAACTCCGGTTTCCTTCCACAGTTCAAAAACATGGGCATAGGGTTGATTGGTGATAGAAGTAAGTTTGAGTGTGTGTGGTTGTGTGGCCCTGTGATGGACTAACAACTTGTCCAGTGTGTACCCCACTCCTCTCACCCTATATGTGATGGGATAGGCTCCAGCAGACCCTGTGACCTCGGGTTCGGGAATAAGCGGGAATAGAAGATGAATGAATGAATGAACTTATGCTTAGGGAGGCGCTGGTTAAAAAAAAATTAAATAATAATCTAAACTAATTTATAAAATAATTATAACGTGGGCAGCTGGTAGCTCAGTGGTTAAAGTGTTGGTCTGCCAATCGGAAGGTTTGCCGATTCCCAGGACCACCAAGCTGCAGTTTCTTAGCCCCAAAACGTCAACAGCTCTGTGAACAACGGCATCTGCCAAATACTTAGTATAATCGCAATAATTATTAATAATAACTTATCAGTGTATGGAACAGGTTTCTTTTTTTACTTTTACAAACCAATTTAACAAAAGTAAAAAAATGAACTAGGCCTTTAAATAATTGTTTCTTGCTGTGTCTACAAAAATCGCATTTATACGTAGTAGCAGTTACGCCATTAACGAAGTAATCTGACTGGCTAGCAGGCTAATAAAGTGACGCAGTAATTCATGTATTTTCTTCTATTAATTAAAAATAAATTTCGTAACAAAGTTTCTAGAAGATCAATTTTCTGTATGATCTAAACGACGTGTTATAAACAAACGGTTACCTGTAAGTCTTCTGGAGCTACGACGTCTGCGACCACCGCTTCCATATTGCCGGAAACTTCTAGCTAGCTAACAAATTAAAAGTCACGGAAAACGTTAGTTTCGTCATATTGTTGTGTCGTCTGCACAACTTGGCTGTACATTTTACTAAAAATGAAATAAAATGGTTATAAATACACATACAATATAACTAATATTTGCGTTTCGCTTAAAGTGTTTTAACACAGTCGCTAATTTTCAGTTTGCTAAGAAAATGTCTCATATGTGAGGGGAAGTAATATTATCAAATTCAATGTTACTTAATAATAACAAGAAGAAGAAGAAGAAAAGGATCTTGTATCTTGTTTTTTTTGTTACAACATTTAAATATACTCAAACAAAATGTTTGTAAATGCGCATTTGGATCATAATCTTTAATCAGTCATGTTTCGAAAAATGAAGATATGTATATTAATTATTAGCGCCTGTAATGTCGCCGCGTAGATGACGTCTTACATACGTCACTAACCGGGAACTAACTGCCAAAAAAATCCAAACAACTAGCCTTACGTATGTATGAGGCAGATAAAACAGAATAGGTTTTGTTGCTTGTACATTGTATTGCTTGTAAGTTTGGTGATGGCTAGAAAAACTAAAAAAGAGGAATATTATCGTTTCTTCACCGTCACAGAGCCTCGCGCACACGAGAAAGGACACACGGAATATAAAGTGACAGCAAGGGTTGGTAGCATGCAGGCTAGTGTAACTACAGGGTTGTGGTTTACTTGTCAGATTAGTGTGATCCGTGATAGTTTATTCTCACTTAGATTTTATTCAGTTATAAATTATGGCAAATAGATTAGTTTTTTTCCGTATTGGATTTACATTTCTAACAGATAAAACTGCATTTATCTAATTTTTTTCCCATCACATCAGTTGACGGTTAAGGGCCTCGCTCAGGGGCCCAGTGGTGTGAGCTTGGCAGTCCTGGGAATTAAACTCAAGACGTTCTAATCGGCATCTTAAACAATGAGCTACCACGTCCTCCTACCTGTAATCCTATACATGAAACAAAGGAATATGTTGTTATTATAGACGCTCTGTCAGTTAAGGTCTTTTTTTGGCTGTGTTTCTTAGAAAACCCCGTGACACAATTCCCGTGACTGCCCTCTTTGCTTAATAGGCCCGATTTAAAATTTCAACTGGTGATACATTGAGATTAGATGAGATTTTTTTTATGATGGTTTTGAATGTACTTTGTACTCACGCTGTTTTAGACAGCCTTTTTTTGTTATATAAACAAAGAGAACATCTGTAGCTGAAAAATAACGACACATACCTACAAATAAAACATTTACAGACGAGTGCGATAACAATGAGCTTTTCTGCTGCTTTGTTTCTTCTGTTATCTCCTTACTAAATATTTAATAAACTCTTTATTTCTCAAACAGTTTGTATCAAAAAAGAGACCCGAAGATGTAAAGGAGGTGAGTAATGACCATTTTAATTCATTCATCTTCTAGCCCGCTTATTCCCTAATTTGGGGTCAAAGGGATCTGCTAAAGACTCTCAGCTCTCTAAGGGCGAAAGGCAGGAAGGGTACACCCTGGACAGGTCTTCAGTCCATTACAGGGCCACTAACACAAACTCAGACAGACTCCTACTTTTTGTGTGTTTATCTTTAATGTAAACTGATGGCAAGTGTGTAAAGAATCCAAGTCATGAACATATTGTTATGCTTGACACCAAGACTTTGTTAAATCAAAGCAATACACGTTGATTTGAAGATGTTTTTTTTTTTTTTTTACAGGTGGTGGTTTGGAGAAGGTACACTGAATTAAAAAAGCTGCATGGAGAGCTGGCATACACACACAGAAACCTGTTCCGAAAACAAGAAGAGTTTCCTTCATTTCCCCGAGCACAGCTCTTTGGTATTGAAGTACAATTGATTTTCTAGGGGGAAAAAAATCACACTGGGAAACCGACATTAATTTTTTTATGTAGTAGGAGAGAGGAATGGTGTAAATGAAAAAACACTTTAAACCACTAAAAACAAGAGAGCATTTTCACTTTACCTGCCTGGTAATTTAGAAAGCTCTGCCATGTGCTGACATTCAAATGTTTTTGACTCGCCATAGTCTGTCATGCGTTATGTGGGTGTGACTTTAGAAAGAACAGTCGAAGGGATGGGCTGTATTTGTTTGAATTTTGAGTTTCAAAACTTTAACCTTTTCAGAGGTATTTAGATGAAGGTAATGCTGTATTCTAATAGTTAACTTTACATGAGATGCAGAGATCACATTTTCCTTTTTTTAGTGTTACTGCATTCTTTGTAAAGCTGCTTTAAGACTATATCTATTGTTAAAAATACTATACAAATAGATGTTTTTATAAATAAACACACAAATGCAATTTGCCATTGACCTAGGGTTAGAGTTATTATTATAATTATTTATAGTCTATAGTTTAAGTGGAGTTTTAACATCATTTAACCTTAACATTTAGTTGTAATTTTTAATAGAATATTTTTTACACAATGTCTATTGGTGAAGAACAACAGGGAGATAACAGGGAAACTTTGCATGTACAGATGTTTAGATCCTTTTTCATGACATTGAGTTTGTTGCAGATGGCACACACACACTGTGTTTAAACTTTTCCCTCTTTTTCTCTCTCTCTCCCTCCTTCCCTCTCTCTCTCTCCATCTTTCTCTTAGGACGCTTTGATGAGACTGTGATTGAGGAGCGGAGAAAGGCAGCTGAAGCCATGCTACACTTCACTTCAAACATTCCTGCATTGTACAACAGTCCTCAGCTCAAAGAATTCTTTCGGGTTAGACACCCACGTTTATACACGCACAGTGCTCATTTACAGTTTAGCTATTTGATTTAAAAAAATTATGCCATTTTCTTTTTTTTATATTTTAGGAAGGGGAGGTAAGAAGACCATTAGATCAATGTGTTTCTTCTTCAAAGCCTTTACCTCTTCCTCTTATTCCTTTACCAAATGGAGCCACTGGACTGGGAGCTGAAGAAGAAAGAGGGAGGGAGGCTCCAATCCTGACACAAGAGCTAGACTCTACATTGGGTGAAAAGGAGTTTGGCCAGCCTGAGATGGCAGTGGAGGCTCTCAGTAACATGGATATTAGCCCAGTGGAGGGAATACATGAGGACCAAGAGGAAGCAGCAGTTACCTGCAGCACAGACCAACCAACCACAGGTTTACTTTGACTTATTTTTTTAATAAATCAAGAAGAGTTTTTTCCCCTTTGCTTATTTGATTATTAAGTTTAAGTTTTAAACTGTTTTTCCTCCTGATTGCTTTGGCAATACAAACAAACATTCCAGTCACAAAATGTCTGTAATAAGGTTCCCAGCATCTCTTTCTTAAGAGATGTCTAATAGTGATGTCACTTCATCTCGCATTTTATCTCGGTTAGTTTTATTTTTTTTTATAACGTTTGACTAAGGGAGTGATTTAATTTTGACTAACACTTTATCTCATTGCAGTTCCCAGTCCAAAGCCCCCTGGATCTCCAGTTAATCAGTCAGAGTTTGATTCACTCTTTGACTGTGTATTAGAAGAGCCAGTGGATGGTGCACAACCCCTTCTTTCAGAAAATGACCTAGCTATCTTTGACCCATGTGCTAAAGAAGGTTTTTTTTATCACCCACAATCCACCAATCTCTCTCTCTCTCTCTCTCTTTTTTTGCTAAAATAATCTTACATTTTTTTTCTATATTATACGCACTTTGGTATCATCCTCTTTCTCAGATCAGTCCTGTGGATCTCCTTGTCACTCTGAGCTCTTGTCCCTCCAACTAACTACTCAGGATAGTGATAAGTGTGTCAAGGAGGAAGCCTATATGGTCCAGGCAATCAGTGAGATGACTGCAGCCCAGGAATGTGAAAAAGTAGGAAACCACAGCGCAGCAATACAGCATTACAGAACGGCAGTAGAAATCTTTATGGAAGGAGTACAGGGTGAGGAAAAGATAAAATAGAAATTGTTGGTGTTAGAGTTGATTTTGACACAGTCTGAAACCATTAAATAAGAATAGAAAGGTCTAAACCAATTCTGCTGTTTCTGCTGTATGTGTCTAAGAAAGTACTTAAAATTCTTTTTTCTTTATGTCAAAATTCTTTTTTTATATGGAAAATTAGATACAATACTTTAGTTATAGTAAGTCGGGCTGTGTATTTGCTTGGGCCTTATAATATAATACATCACAATATTTTTCAATACATACAGATACAAAAATATTAAGCCAGATGCTCAAATTTTTTTCTGCCTTGTTTTCCTTTGAGGGTGTTAGTGACAAATACAGGAATGGTATAGGAAGTTGTTTGACAACACACTAAGGGTTTGAGTTAAATTTAACGTTAGGTAAATAAGTTAAAAACAGAATTTAATATGTATTGATACTAAAAGCTGAGATACAAATGAAAAAATATTGTGATGGTTTTACACAGTTTTATTTTTTATGGATAAATTGTATTAAATATCTGTTATAGGAGATGTGGATCCTCAGCAAAGAGATGCAGTGAAGAAGCGGGTGGCTGACTGTCTCGAACATGCAGAGCGACTTCTCTTTTGACAGACTCCTACTCATCAGCACAACACATAGCACACACAGAAACACACACACACGCACACACACCTAACATTACAGTTCTGAGAGAACCACAACAACAATACACACAAATTTGCATACCTTTGCTTTTGGCATATCCATGGGTACCTTTATTTTATACTGTTATTGACTGCTTAACCTATAAGCTTTACAATGCCTACAGTTGCAACAGTTTTTATGCACAAGATACACTTTATGTACAAAAGACTACAATCACATCCATATGTGTTTTTAAAAAAAAAAAAAAAATCTCAGTCCTCATGCTTTTAATAAACTGTACACTACTGTAAAAGTTCACACTTAATTAGGGGGTCCTGTGTGGCTCTAGGGATTTGTTCATTCTGCCACAATAGTATTATTGTGATTAGGCTTAAATTTGGGGTGTGGTGGTCTGAAGTGCAGCCTGTTGAGGTCAGGAAATCCGAGTTCTTCCACACCAATAAAAACACATGTTTTTAATTAGTCTCATTGGCTTTGTACACAGGGGCATTCAGACATTATTTAGTCTTTCAGTTTCAGTCTAGGAAAATTTTATGGCTATCTTTGTTTTAACTTTTACAGTTATATAGCATACCTTAGTTAAAGGTGTGCTATTAACGTTTTGCCTATTTAGTGTATGAGCACATTTTTTAAAACACTTTTTTTTCAAATTCAGTATTAAATACTTTGTGGGCTTCCATTCTTTTTTCGATTTCTTAAATAGAAGACCGTCTATTTATCATTCAGCTCTGAATGTAGTGTGTTTTCTTTTTAAACGTTGCCTTTCACTGTTAATATTTGTAATGATTTTATTTTTGCCTTCTATGAAAAGCACAAAAAAGTGAATGGGTGTATTTGCTTGACACTACCACCAGGTGTCCCCATTATGCGTGATGTTCAAATGTTACTATTTAAATAATAAAAAGTAAAACATTTTAAAGTACGCACTAACTTCACAAGGTTTAAATAAATAGGTTGTGTGTTTATTTATTAATTCGACTTGAACTATAGAACTAACACATAGATGAAGCATATGAGTAACATTCATCTTCTATACCCGCTTATTCGCTCGGGGTCACGGCGGTCTGCTGGAGCCTATCCCAGCGCATCCCAGAGAGAGGCAGGGGTAAACCCTGGACAGGTCGCCAGTCCATCGCAGGCATATGAGTAACAGTTTTCCCTTAATTTATAGGTTAAGTTTCACGCGTGGACAAAACCGGCCGTGGGTCTCCACATTTTTTCAACAAGACATTTCCAACTTAGTCTGATTTGTGATTTAGACTCCCGTAAATGTTAAAGATAAAAGTGCTTGACTATGATGAGCTCATTCTAGTACTTCAGTGCCAAACTAATCGACACGATGAGTATGTTAACTGTGAATTTAATATTTTCTTTGAAACCATTTATTTAAGGAAGGGCATGTCCATTACTGCTACACCTACTGCGTTAAGCAGCAACACATCTCTCATTTCCTTTGTGGACAGAGGGCAGAAGAAAGGATGAATAGATGAGAAAAAGAAATAGCAGACCGCGGAACACTGTATAAAAAGAGGATAAGGAGGATCATCTCATCATTGTCTATGCACGGAAAATTTCGCCCTCCCCTGATGTTTTTTTTACCCGTTATCCTCTGTCTCTCGCTGTGCTGCTGTTTGTAAGTGTCGAGAGATGTGGAATGGAATGGAGAGGTTATTGCACCTGTGTGTGCATGTGTGTGAAAAAAAGTGCGTGTGTTTAGAGAGATGGATGAAGAGACAAAGAGACAAAATGGGAGGTGGACTGTGCTTTGGCATTAGCATGCTTAGAGTGTCAGCACTCGATGTGTCTCTGTCCCCCTCTCCATCCCTTGTTCTCCCCTTTTCTCTCTCCTGCAGTTCTCTTCTCTCCCTCTCTCTCTCTCTCTCTCTCTCTCTCTCTCTCCTACTCTCGTCAGTGTCTGTAGCAATTATGCCATCAAAACACTCCAGCCGAAGAGGATAATTGCATTCTGAGTGCTGGGAAGAGAGTGAGCGGCAGAGTGAGTTACTGTGTGTGTGTGTGTGTGTGTGTGTGTGTGTGTGTGTTTGTGTGTAAAGGAGATACAAGTATTGCGCGAGTTAACACAAACAGAAATGCAACACTTTGTGCTGTTTTGAAATGTGGTGTGTTAACTTGTGTGTGTGTGTGTGTGTGCGCGCTCGCGCCGAGTGAGAGCTTTAGACGTTCACAGTGCATTACAGTAAGTAAGGTTCTTCACAGCATCGTAGGAGTCATGTGGTCAAAGATCAAAGAATCAGTTCGCTCCACTGAAGTGTACTAAAACATCAGACTCAAAATCACATCTATTCCACACACACACTGTTCTATCTATTCTGGCATAAAGTCATTGGGGTCACTGATGTTTCAGTACAGAACACTAAGTACTCAACATCCTTAAAAAATATGTATCATATTTAGAATAATGACACAAGATTATGTACCAGTGATGGCATAACATTTTGCCTTATATATTAATACTGTTTGTTTAATTCCTGTTTACAAATCGAATCCTATTTTTCTCTGTTTTATCTCTGTTACCCCCTCCTCTCTCTCTCTATCTCTCTCTCTCTCTCTCTCTCTCTCTCTCTCTCTCTCTCT